>CAODLS011064558.1:0-18725 GCA_948243855.1 Flueggea neowawraea | reverse complement strand
TAGTATGCTTTGATGTACGTCTAACGGGCTCGTAACCGAGTACCAAGTATGAGTGCGGTTGGGTATACCACGAAACACCTGAGAAGCTATGAGTGAATTGAGGGGATTGCCACTCTCTTAATTGAGAGAGATATCACCGGCCACTTGGTTAGTGAGACTGAGTAGCGTGCGGCTGCACCCAAATGATGTAATAAGGGTTATTACACATTTGACCTAATCAGTCTACTAAAATACCAAGAAATGTCTTAGCGGGAAATGAGGGTGACATGTTCCATGCCTCATGCTAGACATGATATCAATAGGAAAAGGATCACATAAGATTGTTAAATAAGTCATATTTCACTAACGGTGCAAATTCATCTAATTCGGGTAGTCGCAACGACTTGCTAGAGTCCACTTACGACTTATGGGCCGAAAGCCCATTGCCGACTTTAGATGGACCTATAGGATCACACAAAAAGTAATTTGGTTAGGTTAAACGAATTTTATCTGTCATAAAGGTTCACTTAAAATTACGTAAAAGTTGCATAAACGTAAGTGCGTGAGAGTGTTGTCGGACCGGGCTAAATGAGTGGCTATTTAAGTGAGTTAAATGACCAGCCCATTAAAGCCCAAAATTGAGGAAGTGAAATCCGGCCATACATGTTAATTTAACATGTATTAATTGTTACTTAATATGGTTAAAGAGTTTTGGATGAATTAAACAAGTGAACAAGTTGAATTCCATCAAATCTCATCTTTTTGATGTGTTTATGTTAGACACAAACACCTACACTTCTAACCACTTCAAGGGCCGGCCATACACATTCATTAGTTCAGTTTTTCACTCTTCTAAACACCTAAGAAAACCGTGAACACTCTCTCTCTTTTTATCTTGCACAATTGATCATTGTTGTTAATGGAATTAGCTAGTTTGATTGTGCTTTTCGGCCTTTTGTTATTAGAACATAAGGAGTTGTTCCTTGAGTGATTACATAATGATATTCACGGCATTAAGAGGTGGAAAATTTTTTTTGTTCATCCTTACAAATCCGAAACACTAAACCCCTTTGTTGAGAGCATTCGAGTACTAGCACACTACCTAATCGATAGGTTACGTGTGTGAAACTGTAGAGAGAGTTCGCAAATAGAAACTCTTCACACCATAATTTTTTGTTTTCTCCAGGTTCTAAAGATCCTTCAAGGGGTTAAGTTTTAACTTGTTACTTTTGGTGAAAACAAGGAGACAATTGTGCGAAGTGATTAGAGGTAACCATTCGTACACGTTTTATTTATTAGCATGTTTTCGGTTTTGTCAATTTTTGATTACATGTTAACGTTCCTTAGATGTGTTCTATGTGTTTGATACTTGTTTCCGTTGCCCTTATTTGATATGATAACACGTAGAGTTCCCAACATTATGCACATCAACATACATGATTAGGGTTAGATTTTTACCTTAAAATCAATGCTCGAACGTATGACTGAATGGAGTGTTGGTGTAGCTTTCAGTGCTCAAAACCGAATCTCTTTTCCCTTACGTTGTCTTTACGTGAACGTGTCTAAAGGTATTCACACAAACGAGCTTACTTGAATCGGCGATGTGTACTAGAACTTAAGAATCTCTATTCTAATCTCACAAAATAATTTTCTCTCTTTTATTGTGACACTCACAAATTCGGCCAAGCCCTTAGAAAAGCATGTGAATGGCGTGATTCACCCTTTTATATGCACTAGAAATATCCTTAATGCACTATGTTTTCTCTTTCTTGTCCTACAAGAATAAGGACTCCTTTAATTAGGAGTTCTAATTAACATGCACTAGCTTAAGAAGACTTAGTCAAACTTTTACTTAGTCAATTCCTTAATGTGTGCCGAATTTCTAATGGGTTTTTTTAATGCTATTGGACTTTTAATTACATGATACATTATCATTAAATAAATCATTGTCCTATTAATCTACGTGGGACGAAATTATATAACACATAATAACATACCCAAACATGCTTAATCTTAATAATTAATGATTTATATTAAAAGTCCATTACATTAATGAATTATGTCTTATAGCATATTTAAGACATAAATCATCAAACCCTGAATTATTAATGATTAATCAAATTAATCAACTTAATAATTCAATTACCATAAGAGAGAATATTTGTGATCCGATCCAACTGGTTTTAGTGTGTGACCCAATAGGCCCACTCAAAATTGGCATTGGGCATTATTCCAAAACTTGGGCCCATAGTCCATAAGCAGTATCTAGTAATACATTATGACAATTCAAAATCGAGTAGATGTCAGTGATCCGAGTTTAACCTTTCACAGTTTGATATTTAGTTCTTTTGTCTCACGATATCTAGATTAAGCATAAGACATGGTTACACATCAACCTAATATGCTTAATACGTTTCGTGATCCCAAGTAGATTGATATACAAATGACATCGATAACCTTTTTTATCAATTCATTTGAGTATACATTCCATCAATCATACTCATCAAGTGACCAAAATATATCACTCTTCATAAGAGGAACACATTTGTCACTCTCATTATCACTCTTCTACAAGATTCATTACATATCTAATTATAGCCTTTATAGTTATCCTGTTACGAACAACGTTTGGCTAAGTTAAAACATGTGATTCCTTATGTAGGAGTCAATAGTGAGTTTCAGTTAGAGGACTCAAATATCACCATTGCATGAAAGTTACTTGTGACAATAATCCATGAAGCGCTTTTATGGCGGGCCAGTCCAATACATGTTTCCTAACATGCATCTATGTTCTAAGTGATGTTACACATCTATAATCAGTAAAACGTGATTATCCACTTAGCAATATACTAATCTTAATTCATTATCATTCTCATGATAATAATCGATTAAGGACATTTAAAATAATATTCTTTTTAAGTTTAGGGTTTTACTATTAATTCAAACTTGATGACATAAGGAATAATAAACCATTCATGGAGGTTTTATCTTCATAAAACATATTATAATATTTCAAATATATGAAATAAAATGCATCTTTATTAAATGATAAATCGAACGATAATGTACATATATGATTGGACTAGGGCACCAAAACTAACAAGATCAAATGATAGAGGGATAGCTTTGAAGTTTGTTATGGGTAAGGAGGAATTTAGAGGTTGTTGGGATGTTGTTGAAAAGATATGAGGTAAGGATGGATTCGGGTTAGTTTGTGTACATAAGGATGGTACACTGGATTGAGGTGAATGAGGAGTGTGAGATGAGGTAGAACTTGAAGGAGTGTGTGACAGAAGTGGAGTGAAGTCTGAAGCTATAACAGTGGACGACAAGGGGAATGACTGGATGACATGTGTGTTAATGTATTGTTGTGAACGACTAGATGATAGATTATTTGTTGGACTGACATGCGAACAGCAGATGGGACATGGACGCGACAGAAATGAAGTTGAATTAACATTGTCGCATGGGTTATAGGAATTTCGTTTAGGCCGAGATGACAAGACAGGAGGTTGAACGACAGAGGAAGTGGAAACTTGTGAAATGGGAACATGAGACCATTATTAAATGGCACTGATGCATGAGTTGGGGAAGGACCCGAACATGACAAATTTTCTAATAGAAAAAGTTGTTCATCAAACCGGACATGATGAGAAACATAGATATTGCCAAACTCAAGCTCAAGATAATGAAAACCTTTATGAAGGTGACTATACCCAAGAAAGACACAGAGTTTAGACCTTAGAGACAACCTATTAGACGAGTATGGATGGAACCACGAATAGCACACAACCAAACATTTTGAGAGGCACATATCTGGTTTTCGATGAAGAAGTTTTTCAAATAGAGATAATGGGTGTGTTACCAAGAATGGGTGTTGGTAAATGCTTGATGATATGAACGACTACTGCAAAAGAATAATACTAATATTTTTGTGGTTGGGACACTTGAGTTAACAAGGATCGATCAGTTTCAACGATATGTCGATACTTTTGTTCAGCGCATCAATTATGTTCAGGTGTGTGTGGACATGAAGAACGTTGATTGATCCCATTTTCAATAAGATAATTACTCAAAGACTAGAATTCCCCTTCCCAATTAGCTTGAAAAGTTTTAATTGGGAATTTAATATTTGACGTGAGATGATGAGTTAGTCCATTGTCCAATATCTATGGATTAGAGTTCGATGTGGATGGTTGAGAGGAAGCGGCAAGACAAGTGGCTAGAGTTTGCATGGAGAGAAGAGGAGATGGACATTGATGCACCATATGGCCGAACCCTTTACAATTGTGTCAAGTGATAAAGCCTGAAGTTGAAGAACCTGCATCAATATTAGGTCGTGGAGTGTTTCAATATGATGAGTGTCCCTTGGCTCGTTCACAACCATGCTGGAATGAAAAACCACATCTTTCCATTATTACATTAATGATTTGCTTCAAATGATATTATGTTACTGAATATGGACGTAGAATAACTATTATTTATTATTATAATAGAGATAATAGTTTAGAGATTATATTAATTTAGAGATGTAATGCTTTAGATTTGTGATAATACTTTAGTGTAAAGGTATTGTAGTAGCGATATATATTATACACACACGCATACACTAAAGTATTATATTATATACGTGTGAGTATGAGTATGGGTAATGAGCATGGATACAAATATTATCCAGCAGATATGGGTAGGATAAAATTATATTCACACTCTACCCATATTCGTACAGTAAATTAAATACGGATAATAGATGTACTTGTACTCATACCTAGTTAAAACGGATAGTACCTGTGTTAACTGAATACGAGTAGAGTTAGTATCCAACAAGGAGAGTACCAATTTTTATCCTTAACTATGAGTTGAGCAGGCATAATTAGGGTTCACAATTTTGGACACAATCCAATTAAACGACACTACTCGGTAAGAAGTTAAACGGATTTGGGTTTCATATAAACGAGTTTAGGTCATCAACGGATTGACACAAAAAAAAAACAAAAAACAAGGCTTAAACGACTTCAACTCGTTTATGACCAATTTAACCCATTTAACTTAAATGGGTTAAACGGGTTAATAAGTTAACTAATCTATTTACAACCAGCTGACACATTTAACAAACCCTAACTATAAAATAAAATCTCAATTTAAAAAAGTTTGTTTTATGTTGGGAATTATAATGGACTTTGTAATTTTAGTTGTTTGGTATTTGATTAATCTTTATTTAAAATATTATTGTGTTAGTGGATGTTATAAATGAATATTTATTGTTTTAGTTGGGCTTATTTTAATGTTAATTGTGTATTTGTTTATTATAAATATAAATAGGTTAAACGTGTTAAATAGATTAAACATGTTAAATAGTTTTAACGTATTAAATAAGTTAAACATGTTAAACGGGTTAAACATGTAACTTGTGACACATGACATGTTAACAATTAAAGAGTTGCACGGGTCGTGCTACGTAACCTGTTTAAAATCCATACCGTATTCAAGTTAGTGTTAAACGAGTTTAGGTCATAAACGGATCAACTCGTTTAAACTTAAACGATTTCGGGTCATACATGGATTGATCCGATTAGACCCGAATTGTTACCCTCAATACAATAGCGTCGTTCTCTCATCTACCCCACAGGCCAATCCGACAAAGTATATGCGGGGCAGTCAATGCCGGCAAGCTGTAACAATCAGCCCACGACATGTGGAACTTAGTTGCTTTTACTTGTTCACTTTAAAATACGTAAGACAGCCCATAATACACACGAATAGATACAAAACATTCGTTGCTTTGTATCCCAACGACAGGGACAAAGTGACACTGAACCTAATGTTGAGTACGCTCTGTAAAGATTAACGTTGGACCACCTAATCACTTCTCACTTACCATTTTTGTGTGCTCCTGATTAGCACATTTAGAAAAATTAGGAAATTTAATCTGCAGTCTTTTTAGAGATATCATGTATATGTTCATTGAAAGAACCTTATCAGGGCAATAATAATTACAATTGCTAAAAATGAAAATCGTTTAGGTGTAACAATCCAACCAAAACTAGTGAATTTGGAATTCACAAAATTATATTTGGCGATTTCGTTCAATGAACTTGGAGAGAATATAAATGCACGCATTATAGCTAATTGATTGTTGCTTATATATTTGTATTTGCATTTGATAATTAATTTTGGACTTGCGAATGGGTGAAATATCGAAGTATAGTCTACTCGTTTTTGGCTTGTAATTATTGTTTTCTCATCAATAAGTATGGCTTAGTTTCAATAATTGTAGCAAAAAGATAACATTAATCCATGACATTATTACTTTCGTAATAATATATAGGCAAGCTAATGCGTATGGTCATGGATGATAAGACCTCTTCATTAAGTGGTTAAGCTGGTAAATTTTATGCATGAGATACTGGCAACTCTGAAGTACATGCATGGACTCTAAAGACGTACGTAAGCTATTAATGATTACATTTTCAAAGGTATTGAAGGTTTTTCGATAAACAGGTTATCTTCCACAAATAAATATAATAGACACTCAAAGCTAACCTCATAATTGTAACAGGAGAAATCAAGATTAGAATATGATTGGTATACTAGTCTCGCAAATATATTACAATCGATAACGATGGAGATGTAAAATTGTTTCGCAATCTAGATACCACGACCGATATCAATGCGAAATGCATGGTGTGGAAGAAGGAAGCAAAGCTCTTTTCTTCCTACAGTGAGAGTCTTCTTTTTTTTTTTTGCTTCTAATGCTAATACACTCTTCTAAGTGTTTCAGGGTCTCAGTCAAAGCACTGCTTATATAGATGTGACTGATATGTGCTTTCCTACTCAATTAACGATCATTAGTAATCTTAATTTTATCAGGTTCATACCAGATACATATATCCAGTTAGGTTCAGGTTTAACCCATCAGATACATAATATAATGGTTATGGACCCTCAAATAGGGACATGGTTATAAAATTTTGTATTTTATAGATTCTTTGATGTGAGACTTTTAATAGAGATATACCGTGTAATTTAGTCATTCTAAAAGTATCAGATCAAATTTGAGACCTTTTGTAGGCTGAAGTATGAATTCTATAAATCAAACTTTAATTATTTTCTTAGTAAAAAACTTTAATTATATTACTTTCCATGTTTGATAAATAATCCTTAAATCAAGGCGCCAACTGGTTTAAATGTTTCATGTTCCGTTTGGCTTAATTAAATGATTCAAAGCCTTTTTCTTGTTTTCGAATATGACAAAAAGTAGTATCTAAAGATACAACTCGACATTATCTCAAGGAAAAGAAATGTTATTCCCTGGTTCAGTTTGTTCTGCAGCTAGAGTTCGTGGTAGTGCTAAGATGATGATACGTGGTTATCACTAAGTTCAAGTATAATTCTTCAAATATTTTGCAGTGAAAGAGGACTCGCACATGGTCACAGTCAACGATGTATGCCACTGTTCTCCTCTCTCTCTTTTTCTTTAATAAAAAAAAGCCTCTGTAGCATAAAAATAGACATTATATTATAAAATTTATGATTCGATTCTTTCTATAAAAAATAATGACCTCAAAAATATGTCACATTGTTTTAATACGTTTATATCGTTTGTGCCTTAAGAATATTGCATTTTTAACATATATTTAATATCTTTTATTCTTAAAAAATAATTCAAAAATCGACAACAAATAAACGAAAATCAATGGCAACCTAAGACTTGCAATTCAATTTTTATTAGAGTTAAATGGATGAAAAGAATAAAAAATGAAGGCAGACAAGACATGTTAGGTGCAAAGCCAGGTTAAATGGGTACCCCGCAAGGCAAATCTTTGATAGGTTTGATAAGCTTAAAAAGATAAAAGTGATAGGGTTAGGGTTTGACTTGTTTGTTTGTGAATGCTGTATAATCTTTGAAATTTGCTGGTTGTTACAATAATGATAACTTTTATGCAGAACCCGTAAGTCTGGGCTTTTGATAGCCTTAAATTATATTTTATAAGATGGGTGACCTTTTATTAAGAGTTGATAGCGACATTTAAGTTTATATTATTGTTTTTGGTGGTGTTAATCCTTCATCATATGATGAAGCCGGAACTAAATTTTGACGGAAACACTAACAGTTGAGGGATTGATTTGATCAGCACATTTTGATATTATTTTATAAAAATAGAATTTAAATCTAATAATACAAAACAAAAATTCTAAACATATAATATAATTTATAATATATATATATACATTTCAACCGGGGCACTCGGAGGGTTCGAGCCCCACGTGGTTCCAACCCTTTAGATATAATAAATATATTATTTTGGGTATATATGCTGTGTGTGTATTCATCGTATATTTACCCAAAATAACACACACAAATATATATAATTTAAACGATCATTTAAATTTCATACAGTATTATAGAGAGATCCGAAAAGACCTAAACATTATTAAAATGATATAACAAGTTTGATATACATCTACCTTATCAATGGAATTTAATTCAAGTATCTGGTCTATGTACATAATGAAAGCTAAGCTAATTTTTTAAAATCTAAAGAGTTATCTTGCTCTGGATTTTGAAATAATTTATTCTATTTTTTTTTGAAAAATCTTGCGTAAAAATTAATTCATTTCTCATCGTATTCATTATAACAATAAAAACACCATTATACCGAACGTGAAGAGTTCCTCCCAAGTGTAATGGCCATTACGGCCCCATTTACCTCCTTAGAAAATTTCACTATTTAAACCACATATCCGTATGTTATTTACTTGTATACTTGAAAACTTTTCTCCCACAATAAGTTTAGAAGATGTAAAGATAGGAATTTTTTTTTCAAAAAAAAAGAGTTTGTAGGTGTTTTCTAATTTTATTTTTTTAGAAAGACAATGCTACCTTTTAGATTGATGCACAGCGTGTCATGAAATTTTAATTTTTCTCAAACTAAAATGGGATTTACGCCGTTTTATCTAATTGTTTAACCAAACCATTGTAGCAAGTAAGGGACTAAACCTGGATTAGTGGATATTTGCTCTTATGGACAATTTGTAAAAACACAATAATGAGGAGAGATTTTATTGAAAATGAAAATTGAGTACAAGTGACTGAAAAAAAAATGAGGGAGAACAAAAAAGAGCTAAGGGAGGAGAAGAAATAGAAAACTAGAGGTTAAAAGGGGATAAATAAACCCATATGGGTGTAATGTAACGTAAAGAAAAAAAGGGTCTCTTCTTTGTCTATATGATATGCTTTTATAGTGCCTTTGAGGAATTCTTCTACCAGCACCTTAATAAATCTTTCTTGAAATTGAGCCTCTAATTGATCCATTAGCTATTAGACGCACTAGCAGCCAGTTCGTTAACAATTAAGCTTCTTGGAATCAAGTAATCAACTCTTCAACATGTAGCTTTATATGGTAGTGATTTTCTTTCCTTCAATGAAGCTTTTTTTCCTTGAATAGAATCTCACTTTTGCAAGAGACAATCATTTTCACAATCAGCTCTCCTAGTTGCTATAACCTCTTTAGATCATTAGTTGTAACTTCCTTGTATATAGATTATTCCTTCCAATAAAGATTATTTCCATCAATAAGGAGTCAACCCCTAGTTTTATTAGTTGTAACATACCTTAAGTGAATATTTTTTCCTTTTTTGGTACATACTCTAAGAAGCAACGTCCTCTAGAGGTTTAATCCTCTAGCATTACCAACCCTCTTAGACCATTATTCCTCTGGGCATGAACTCCCTTGAACCATTTCTCCCTTGAGCACGACTTCCCCTAGACCATCACCTTTTGGGCATTATCAACTTTCTTAATGTAGGACTAACTATTGTGGGCTTTATGAATTCGTGGGCCTGAACTAGAATTTTTTTAAACAATTGCCCCTGTTTGTTTTTAGTTTGACCAAAATCATAAACATAGATGAAGGCCTTTTGCAATTTTCTAGAAATTTTCATATTATGCTCCTCTACATATTGCGCCTTTGAAGAGAGCTAAGGGTGTTGCACTCTGTAGCAAAGTCTTCTGCAATATTTTGCTCCCTTGTGAGTATGCCTTCTTGTAAAAATCTCAAGTAAAACCCTCCTGAAGGACTATTAAGCATTTAGAGAGTAAATTTAGTCGTGCATAAGAAGTCAACAATTAAATATAGTCACGGCTAAGTAGCCTACAAAATATTTTTTTTGCTCCTCAAGACTTTATTCGAGATGCTCCCTTTAGCCACTACATTTTTAAATGAGGGTAGCTCCCACTTTACTTCCATACGGGACTAGACGAGATCTATAACAAGGGGACTTTCAAGTGGCCTCAAGTGTGGCCAGCCTTCATTGTGAGTGAAATTATTTTTTTTAAATTCCCCTTTATGGGAGGAATTTGTATTTCTTGTAGGACTCATGCAACCTTTTTTACAAATTCAAAGTAACACACATATGTTTCTGTGAAGCCAGCCCTTTGCGAGTAAGTTTTCTCATTAACTACAATGGCAGTAGAAAATGAAATTTGGCATCTCATTGGGGCATTTGGCAAGATTCATGATTTTTGGGAACATCTCCTATAAAAGGGAAGGTGGAGTTTGTCCTTTCCAAAAAAACATAATTTTATTTGCATTCCTGCAAACACAAAAAAAGAAAACCCAGTAAAGGTAAAATTTGATAAATGACATTGAGACATACCTTGCCTCGTCAAGGAGTTCCTCAAAGAAAATTTTCTACATTTTTTGCGGAGGTTCTAAATTCTACTCCTTTAGCTCAGGATTCACGACCCCTTTTGGCTCTTATAGGTCCGTCTTTGCCCCCATGGCCGCCTTAACTAGTGTTATAAGTTTTTCATATTGTTGTACTAGTTCCTCTAACGGTTATATGGTTGCCTTCAAGGTTCCTTCTAATTCTTGTAGAGGTCCTCTGATATAAGGCACGTCTTTATCACCAAGTACCTCTTTGATATGTTGCATCTGACCCTCTAGGCTATAGAGGCACAAAAAATGGGGTTAATTTTACCAAAGGTCACAAAAGTGATAGGATTTGTATAGAAAAGTCACAAAACTCTTTTTTTCCACAAAACTCGCAAGACCAACTCTCTTTGTCTGTCAAAGTCACAATGGCTGAATTCAGTCAATTTGACTAGCAACCTATGCAAATCCATGCCATGTAAGCCATTGACTGCCCAGTAAGCGTGGACACGTTAGCTCATTTTTTGACACGTGTTATTGCCACATGACAAAAAGACAAAATTAAAAAAAAGTATTATACGGACTGACCCATTTCATCTTAATACAACCAAACCTTATGTGTCTTGTGTGAAGGAAACAGATGATAATTGTGCCGACCAAAACAAAATTGTTGGAAGACAAACGATACTTAACTGAACTGGTGGAACCCTTCATGTCAGTTTTTGAAGGAAACAATATGGCCAACCAAAGCATATGTGTTCTCGATCGTCACCATAATTTTTTTTGAATAATGAAGCTGTTAATCCGCGACTAATAAAACCTCATCTTCAAGAAGCATTGTATTGTGTTGTGAAGAAGACCTAGGTGCTGGATTTGGTTTGCAATTCCAATCGAAGAAGAGTCTCCAAAATCTCAATCGTTTCAATCGATTAGTGGACCATTTTTCACGTAAGAATTGTTTTGTGGATGGGTATTTGTGATGCATGCACTTCTGGGTTGTTGAATGTGTTGATCTATAGTAGAAGAGCTTGAGAATTAAGAATGTTTGATGACATGATTTCTAGATGGGTATTTGTAATATTCACATTTTTTAAGGCTTGAACTTTAATAAAATTAGAACTTCATTTAACAAGTTCTCTTTGTTGTTTGGAATTAAAAAATGCAAGTTAAAAAAATGAGCCGACGTGTCCTCGCTTACTAGGCAGTCAATGGCTTACATGGCATGCTTTTACACAGGTTGTCGATCAAATTGATTGAATCCGGAAATTGTGACTTTGACAAATAAAAAGAGCTGGTTTTGTGAAAAAAAAGAAGAGTTTTGTGACTTTTCTGCACAAATCCTATCACTTTTGTGACCTTAGGTAAAATTAACCCAAAAAATGTCTAAACCAAAAAATCGATCAAGCCAAATCGAGTTAAACCAAACCAAAAGATGGATGACAATGGATGCAGAAATATGAAAGTCGATAGGTTCGGTTCGACCGTAGTTTTTAGCCATTCAAAAATCAAATCGATCTGAACCAAATTGAATCTAACTTTTCTTACACTTAAATGCTATCGTGTTGGTTTTTAATATATACATATGTTGCAGTCCTAACCAAACCGACCGACCAGACCAAGGAATGATATTTTGTTATTTATAAACATAAGGTTTATTTACGTTTCAAACTGGCGAAACTGATTGAACTAAGCTGAACCAAAAGCCAACCGAACCGATCAATTAGTTGAAACCAACAGTTCAAATATAGATGACTAGATAGCAAAACCAAACTATTTAGTTCGGTTGACGGGTTACTTACACAATCAAACCAAACCGATCCGTGTGCACCCCTACTTTAGGCTATTCCTGATGTCCTCCTTTTCTACTGCCACCATGAGAGAATTGGAGTCTTTTTCTGTAGATGACTTCTTTTTAAGTGGAGACATATGTTTTGCTACTTGCACTTCTTCCCCTATTTCTTGTGGTCTTTGGGTAGCAAGATGGATGCCTCCCAAGTCTTCAAGGCTAAAATCATCAAGTTTTTCTTAGGGAGGTGGTTGAAATTTAGCATGCATATCTCTTAAAGGGAGTTGCCCCTTAGGACTTCTTCCACCTTAGTTGTTTGGCCCTTTAGGGGGTCATTGATGAGCTCATCTTCCCCCATCGCCATATGAGAACTAGAGTTCTCTTCCTAGGGTACTTCTTCTTTGTAAGATCATCTAGAAGATCACTGATTTCTTATTTTTCTACCACCTCCATAAGGAAACTAGAATCTCTTACTATAGGTGTTTTTTCCTTAAGGGGAGGTACATGTTTTATTGTTTGGAACTTTCCTATAGTCTTTTGACCCTTTGTAGAAAATCCTACGACCTCTATTACTTGCCTCTCATTAGCCACTAGGTATTTTATGCACTCAATAAATTGGCCAAACCTTTCTATAAAATTTTGGTGCTCTTCTTTTATTTTTCTCGTAAGTTCTTTATTAGCTTTTACATTTCTAAAGCCCACTGATTTGACTGGGGACAGGGATTTCTTGGAGAAGTTCATAGGACTCATGCTTCATTTCTTCATAGGTGCCCTCCGAGACTGTAGATTAATGGCCTTCATCATAATTTTCATAGTATTCTTCTTGAGTAATTTGGCTTACCAATTTTTAAGACCAACCATTGTATTGGTGGTTGCAATCATATGACTCTTCTCAAGGAGGTGAGTAATAGAATTCCTCATACTTGTAATCTTTAAGGGTCCTAGGGGTTTGTCCCCGATCTTCTTGAAATTGGTAGCCTCCTTAATAATTTTCGTAGTACTCTTCTTGAGTATTTTGGTCTATCAATTCTTCAAACCCAAAATAGTGTTATTGATCACAATATTAATTTGCTTGGGGACATTAGGGAATAATACCCCTCTTGCTCATATTGGTTAGGGTCTTCCTTATTGAATTCTTGAATTTGGTGATTTCCTTCATCTTTGTAAATCCTATTTCAATAGTTCAACCACTACAATCTTGGGTATAATACCCATGCCTCTATTGTTTACGTTGGCCTCCGAACCCACAATTGTATTGGGGGCTTTGCATGGTGAAATAGGTCAACTGTGCATAAGTGTTTTATGGATAGAAATCCTTTTCTGATAGTCTTGCCTATACTGTTGCAAAATCATTCCCTTCCATCAAAGAGGGCGCAATATCTTCATATTTATCTTAGTTGCAGAACGACATCATGACACTATTGTGCCTATCCTACTGGGCGTGCCACTTGATTGTTTCCTAATTTTATTTTTTTAAAAGAAGACAATGTTGCCTTTTAGATTGATGTGTGGCTATAGAACAACATCATGACGTCATTTTGCTGTTTTATCTAACTTCTTAGCCAAACTATTGTAGCAAGTAAAGGGACTAAACTTGCATTAACGGGTCTTTGCTCATTTCGACAAGTTCCAAAAACACAATGATGAGGAGGGATTTTATTGGAAATAAAAATTGAGTACACGTGATTGAAAGAAAAAGCTAAGGGAGAATGAGAAAGCGCTGAGCGGGGAAAAGAACTAGAGAACTAAAAGTTAAAGGAGCATAGATAAACCCATGAGGGTGTAATGTAATGTAAAGAAAAAAAAATGGTCTCTCTTTGTCTATACGATCTGCTTTGACGATGCCCTTTGAGGAACTCTTATACTAGCACCTTAAGAAATTTTTCTTGAAATCAAGTCTCTAATTGGTCCATTAGTAGTTAGACGCTCTAGCAGCCAGCTCCCCAACAATCAAGCTTCTTGGAATCAAGCAATCAACTCTTCAACAACTAGCTCCCTTACATGGTGGTGAGTTTATTTCCTTTAATGGAGGATTTTTTCCTTGAATAGAATCTGACGTTTGCAAGAAACAATCATTTTCACAATTAGCTTTCCTCTTTAGATCATTAGTTGTAACTTCTTTGTGTAGAGATTATTCCTTCCAATAGAGATTATTTCCATCAATAAGGAGTCAACTCTTTGCACTATTAGTTGTAACATGCCTTGGATGGATATTCTTTCTTTTCTTAGTACAGACCCTAAAGAGCGATGCCCCTTAAAGGTCTAATCTCCTGACACTGCCAACTCCCTTGGACCATTACTCCCCAGGCATGACCTCCTTGACATCATCAACTTTCTTCACATGAGGCTCATTCTTGTGGGTTGTAAAAATTCGACTCAGCCCATAGGGATTGAGCCAAGATTATGCCATAAACAATAGGATTTGAAGAAAGAAATTGCAAAGATTCAATTGGAAGGGTCAAACCCGATAAAAAAAATTGGGAGGGACAAACGTGAAGGTGGAAAACAAGAAAGAAGAGGCGGTGGAGACAACTTAAAAAATTGTCATATAAGATTTCCTTTTCTTATTTGTTTGTTCAATATTGTTTGTCCTTTAGTTTCTCTTAACTAATATTCTTTTTTATAAATTTGAGATGAATTGATAAAATTACCTTATATTTTATCTTAGCACTTGTGGATTGTGATCATTTTGAGTCCCTACACATAAAATATTCGTGTCTTAGATTTAATTTATTGAAATTTCAAATTTTGTGAGACTCTTTTTCTATCATGAGAAAGGAGAAGTTACTTTTATTTTTGCCATTATTATTTTTACGTTTTTAGTTTTAGTCATTTATGGAAGCATATTTATTTTAATGGTTTTTGATAAACTTTATAAACTATGACAAATTAATTGCATATATTGTGATTTTTTATTTAATGTTGAGTGGTATTTCTTTTTATTTTTGATTTTATGAGTTACAGTTTGTTGGTGCAGGAAACAAATGTATTGTACGACCATTGATGATTAGACGACCATAAGTTTTTAAGAATGATATAAAAGAAATCTATTGGGATATGAGGAAGGTTCTAAGAGGAACTACGTATTTACATATTATGAAGGGACTAGAATGTAAATAAAATGAGATTTCAACAAATGGATCCATGAATTTGCAAAACTTATAGAACAATCATCGAGATACAAATTATTTCCTAAAGGACCCTAAAATAAGAAATATGATGTTGCTATTCCTTCTCCAAAAAACCCAAAAACTAAAGTGGAGAACTATTCATGAGGTATGATCTAGTCCCATTTAGTCTAATTCAATTAGTTGTGTTTGCATGTTGGATCCATCTAGATAGTTTTGTTTTGTTCATCATGGTTTTTGCAATGGGATAGTTTTGTATTGAACAAACTATAGGATACTTTGTGTTGTAGAGTGTTTTAGAGTAAGGAATGTAGATGTTATATTGAAGTATTTTAGTAAATTATGAAACCTAAATACAATCCGAAATGCAAGCATACAACATAGTTATATCATGGTTGAGTTATAATGGTTCATTCAGTCAAGTATCAAAAGTTATGGCAAAAATGATAAGAGGTGGATTAACACTTGATAAGATAGTACTAACCACAATTATTGATGCCTATTTTAAGGTTGGGAATGTGAAGGCAACCCTCAATGTGAAAAGGGAATCATTAATAGGAAATTTTGAGCTTGGTTTTGTGTTTCTTCAAATATCAAAACTTAAACAAGGTCTAATTGTTTTCACAGCAATGCTAATAACATGATTTTTTCAAACACTCCACTGAAGCTTCTGACCTCAAGCACTCCACGAATTTGAAATCTAAAACAGAACTCCTAACCTCAAGTACTCCATTTGAAGTGACCATTGATGGTTATGAGTTCAAACACTTAATCTCAAATCCCTATTAAATTCTTGAACTAATGTTTGTCACACAAATATTCTTTCTTCAATTAGTCAATTACATTTCTTATGAGAAGAAATTCATTACCTAGATTTTGAGTGTTTATTGAATGGTTGTTGCTGGTTCCTGGAAGCCTCATTGTCATTATAAAGGCATGGAAAAGCATTGAAGCTCTCCTTATTTTTGTCTAAAATGAATATCGAAGCTTTAAAACATGAACTTCTAAAATTAAATCTAGACTCAAAGTTCTAAAATCATAGCTAAGATCATGACAAACATTGAGATCCCATCAACATCCTTCTTCATCTTCTGGTCAATTGAGATCTAAAATTTTAGCAACGTTACGTTAGTAAAATGATCTTGTTGTTGTTAACTGAGCGGGGCTAACTAGTGATCAAGATCGCGATTGAGATTGGATTTTTTGAGTTTTTCATTATTGTTAATGCTTAGAGAGAGTCTAGTGAAGCGGGAAGTAAGCATAAGGATTTTCATATTTCTCTACTTCAATCTAGTTGCTGGAGAGAGAGATTTGAATACAAATGTTGATGTGTTAATTTAATAATGATGTGTTGTTTTTAATTTGACGTGTCTATTGTTGTGTTCATTCACTCTCCACTCGTAGCAATTTGAATACATGTGCTTCACATCCATCTGATTTTGGATGATTTTTGATAAACTTTTTGGGTCAATAAGTGAACAATAAAGTTCAAGACACTAATAGAACTTTTTTTATATGAGACTAATAGGAATTAGGTGAAAGTCTTGGAGGCGAGTATGGGAAAAAAAAGGTCATTTTAGTACTTTACCCTATTAATGATTCACTGATCAATTTTTTTTGCATTAATGAAGAGGCGTTTAGTCCTCTAAAGTTTTTGAGTTACGAAAGTTAGTCCTGTTAACTCCATTGGCAATTAACTTACTCATGTGGCACCATCATCTGAAAAGAATTGACACATCAACTTTACACTAAAAAAATTGACATGTAAGCATATCACACCTAATCAAAAACCACATGAGCAAGTTAATTGTTTGGCAAGGCTGGGCATTTTAGTCCAGCCAGGATAAATACACGGGCTGGATTACTAGTATTTGCTCCATGGGCCCAGTCGAACGGATCATAATTTTTTTAAAATAAAATAGGGCAGGGTTAGGACTTATGAAATAGACCGCGGGCTGACTCGGTCCGACCTAGCCCGATTATATATAATATATATAATTTTTTATATTTTATGTATATAATATATAATATATTAATATTAATTTGATGTATTATGTGTTATAGATTAATAAAAATGATGTCAATTATATATTTAAGAGTTGTTTAGTATTTATTAAAGTATAATTTATATAATAAAGTATATTTTAAATTATATTTTGATAAATATAATAAATTATACTTTAAATTATATTTTTATAAAAAAATATAGAATATTTGTATTTTTAAATAAAAAAGGGTCAGCGGGCCAACCCGGCCCTCTCTTTTTAATGGGTGGGCTTGACTAGGGTGTCAGCCTGTTCTACCGGTCCTGAAATTCCCGGTCCAGTATACTGGGCTGAAACTCTAGCCCGGCCCGGCCTGATGCCCACCTTGCCAGCAACGCCTGGAGGACTAAACGCCTCTAAAATTTCTTTTTTCTAGGGCTTGGCCTTTATTAATGAGAATCAAACAAAAGCGCGAGAAGAAGCAAAACCTTCTCTCTTCATATTGCGCTTACTTTCACCCAGCAAAACTTGCCAATGGCGATTGAATGTCTCGTTCTCGGTAACATCTCATCTTCTTTCTCTCGCTCTACTTCTATAAACTGACAGTACAAGTGTCCCTCGATGATTTGACAGGAGCTGGGCAGGAAGTTGGGAAGAGCTGCGTGGTGGTATCAATCAACGGCAAACGCATAATGTTCGATTGCGGGATGCATATGGGCTATGACGATCATCGCCGATACCCTGATTTCTCTCTCATTACGAAATCCACAGATTTCAATTCTGCCCTCCATTGCATCATCATCACTCACTTGTAAAACCACAGCAACCTTTCTCTGTGTCCTTTTTTTGTGGTCTAATTTGACTTTGGATTGATTGTTGATGTGCTGTGTTTTTTTACAGTCATTTGGACCACATTGGTGCTCTTCCGTACTTCACAGAAGTGTGTGGCTATAACGGACCGGTTTACATGACGGTACGAGTGTGCAACATGTTTGATGTAATGTTTTAATGAATGCGTCTCATTTTGACCTTAGTTGGTATGATTTTGTGATGCAGTATCCGACGAAGGCATTAGCTCCGTTAATGTTGGAGGATTATTGGAAAGTAATGGTTGATAGAAGGGGCGAGGAAGAGCAATTTTCTGCTGATCATATTTCAAAATGTATGAAGAAAGGTATGATTAATAATGCAG
>CAODLS011064286.1:0-13964 GCA_948243855.1 Flueggea neowawraea | reverse complement strand
TTGTTTTTCTTGGTATTTCTATGATCTCAAAATTGAAGGCGAAATTAAGAACTATACTTAACGTGTGATTAAATCGAGCGACAACGTAAAATGGCGGGACAAATTTTGTTTTACCTATGCCTCTTCTGCACCTGACGCATCCGGTGCTCGTTCACCAGAAGCTCAGCGTAGAGGATCTCGTTCCAGGCGTCTGGTACGCCGGGAAGGCACCAGTGGCTGCAGTCCTGGTAATGCAGCGGCGATTTCCTTTCTGCCGGGCTAAGGTTCTGCTTCCTGTAGACGGAAGGGTGGCCGTCTTTACGGTAGTCAGTCATTCGAGTAATGTTCAAGTATGTGACGTGTGTTTTCATGTTTCTCAGGACTGTCTCCAGAACAAGCATCTTTGGTGGGTACTCCTTGATATATGTTGCGTTCTTGATGGGCTCAACCTCGCTGTCACATGCCCCACCTGAGTTCCATTGCCCACCACTGCACACAATGACATGATCTTTCAATGACTTCTCGATCACTAACTTGAATACTATTCGATAGCGGAACTTAAATGGATCATGAAAGATCAAGAATTGATGCAATTGCTGATTCGGCTATTACCTGAAATGCGAAGCTGAATATCCTCTAAAGAAAACCAGAGACTTCATGGGATTTATCTTGGCATCAACCCATCTGGACCATGTTGTTAAAGCTTTTCGAAATGCCTCTAGAGCATTCAACTCATCATAGATATGGCTGCCCTCTTGGTAATAATCTTTCCTGTAATTAACAGTGGAAATTCAGTTCAAATACCAAGTAATCGAATCCATAACTGTTATGTAGCCAAAATTTATGATAACAAGTTCAATTTATTAAGAACTCACCCTTTGGAAGTCTTATCGTGAGTCCACCAATGACCAGTGTTGAAGATGATGATATCGGCACCTTTGTATTGGTCGGACGACCTCCCAACTAAATCAAGCCGGAGAGTTTCCTTCTTAGCTCCATTTTTGTCTGGCATTTCCCACTCCTGAACTAGGAAAGGAGATACAAAGAACTCGATGGTGCATTTGTAATCCTATCAATCAAGCACCAACAAATTTCATTAGATTTTCGAGTCATTTCTGGTGCTAGGTATCGACGAAAGAAATCCTAAATCATAAGTTTCCATTACTTTGAATATGAAAGAGTATGAAGCTTCTCCTTTAAAATGGTGTCTGCCATTAGCTTCATAAACCTTGCTTTTATCTTTCACATGGCCTTTCAAAATGCAAACAAGAGATTCCCACATATTCCTATTCAGTGAATCACCGACAAAAACAAGCCTCTTTCCTCTTAGCATATCAAGCATATGACCTGGATCCAACCTAATAAACAGATTCCTCAAATCAGGCTTAAAAAAGAAGCAATTAAGAGACTAATTATTTCAAAACTGTCCCAACAAAACTCAAATTTAAAACATCCATTTAATGGATTTGATAAACAAAGTTGCAAATCATATGAACAAAACACATACAATAACACCGATAAGATTGAAAGATTGAAACTTAACAAAAAGTTCCATCAAATTATGAAAAAATTAAAAAGAAACACTTATCAACATTACGTACCGAGGCAAAGTGCATTGCTTAGGCTTCCACTTGTACTTCTGATAATCTTTATCGGGTCTACCGTTGTGAATACAATTAAACTGTTCATCAATAAATGAACATGACCCTGGTTTGTAAAGTGGGTAAGAATCATCTTTCACCCACTCTCCATCAAAGAAGTCACAATTCATCAAACTCTGCATCCCCTGCTTCTCTGAATTATTAGTCCTATTTCTCTGTTTGGTCCCTTCACTCTGTTTCTTAGGCAAAGAAGCCGTGTAATTTGATGCCGCAGAACTTCCTTTTATTGCAGATACTGAATTTTCGGTTGAATTTGATGCCGCAGAAATACCCTTTATTGCAGGCACTGAATTTGTGGTTGAATTTGATGCCGAGCTCTGATTTTGTGTAACCACTGGACTTACAGGGGCTGAAACTGTGGTTTGGTTTGGCTTCAAGGCTTGATCTTTACTAGAATTCTCTGTTAACAGCGTGTGATTCTTCTCAATTGGTGCTTGTTTATTCACAATTGGAGCAGTTTCAGACTGATTTTGCTTCAAAGCTGGAGGCTTCACAGTAACATTTGCAGTCCGAGTTTGGTTTTTTGGATCATTTATTAGAGAAAAGGTAGTATTTTCAGATCCAGTAACGTTTTGTGGAGACAAAGGAGTGGAGTTTTGTGGGGAAGAAGAGTTTGGGAAGATGTAAGAGAAGATAGAAGAGAATTGAGATCTGTAAGAATCAGTGGATGTGGCGGGGGAAGTAGAAGGAGAGGAGCTAAAAATATTGACAAGCCATGGAGAAGAAGAGTTGGGAGAAGGGTTAAAGGCCAAGAAAACAGTGAAAGCAACAAAAGCAAACATGAACCCATAAGCAAAAGCAACTGTTCTTCTGGTTTTGAGCAGAGAAGATAGGCTCTTTATGTCTGATATTATTGTTCCTCCATTGATGGAGACATGCTTTGTGGCTGCATCAGCCATGGAGATGGCTTCTCCTCCTTCTTCTTCTTCTTCTTCTTCTTCTTCTTCTTCAGTTGCAAAGAAAACAGAGGTGGCCTTCAGTTTAGAGAAAGAGAGAGAGAGATGTGGTGATGAGAGTATCAAAGTGAATGTTGTTGTTGGTGTGGAAGAAGAGAGAGAAAGTGTGAACTAGTGACTTCCATCACATGTTCAGATGAACGCTTTTAGAAAGAGAAAGTTGTATGTGTTCCTCCTTTCACTGTGTGTGTTCCATCACTGTCATTTTTCCACTTCTGCACAACATTATTAACAGTTTCTCTCCCTTTTTAATTATTCAACTTCATATTTTTAGAAGTAAAAAATGTATTCATAATTTTATATTTTTGAGCAGACAAATATAATTTTGTGCACAAATTTTACACTGACGGTATTTATCCAAAAATGGAAATCAGTTCAGGTGTGATAATTATTGGGTGGGATGGAAGATATAGTAGTTTGTATTTCAAAATGACTGCTCCCTTTTATGAACAAATTTATCTGTCCTTGTACATTAAATAAAACTTTTTTTTGGCTTTTATTAAATGGTTAAATACCTAAATTCACCTGATGGAATTTGGGCTTTCCAAAACAATAGAAAAATAAAGAGTTAATTATCTCATATATTTATTTAAAAATTTAGATTTATAATAATAACATTTATAATTTTAAAATTATAAGAATAGAATTTTCAGTTTTAATTTATAAGTATACTACTATTAAAAGTTTAAACTTTAAAAATATCATATTTATAATGAAATAGAGACCCTAAAAATCACTGAAGACCTTTTTTTGGAGATCAGTAGAGACTTTGGAGACCAATGAAGACCTTCAATAGAGACCCTCAAGTGAAGACCTCTATAAACTTTTAATGGAGATCTCTGAAAACCTTTTTTTAGTATTTTTAAAATTTAATTTCTATTTTTAAATTTTTATATTTTTAATTAGAATAAATGTGTGATTTTTCTAATACCATTGAATTTATTTTTATTAAATTAAATAATATAAATAAAATATTATTTATAAATCATGTAAAAGATATATTGAAGAAAATACCATTTGAGATCTAATAAGCCGAGTATATTACCGTCGATAAAAGTCCGACTATACTTGAATTCAAATTTACAAGAGTCCTACCAACTTGAATTTAGATTTTTTTTGGTTTTTTATAAGTATTTTTGTTAGATATTACATAGTATCTAAACAAGTGATTAACTGAGAAAATATTTATCAAATTCAAAATACGATTAGATAGAGGGGGATATATTAGATCAACATATTGTAATTTCTAAAAGACATATCGATCTCTACTTTTATAATATTATACAATTTGTCAATTTACAATTTGTATTTGTTATTTAAACTCTATTTATCAAAACTATATGTTAGGTACGCCATCTCCATTAATTTTCAGTGGCAATAACAATATTCCATCTGCTTTTAACATATAGCATTTAACATTTCTTTTAAAATTGTATATGACTCTCTTTATTTTTTTACTATACAAAAATTTCGCAAAGAGTATGGATTTCATGAGGATGCTTACTCTTATTTGATTGATTAACACAGTGATTAAGAAATAGAAGTAGTTAATGCTGCAATGGTCTCCACTAATTATGTTTGGTTCTAAGCCTACTTTTTAACTCGCAGAACGGGTTTGCGACAATGACCTTTAACTACACCACCATCATTCCTCTCTCTTCCTCCTTTCCTTTTTCTCCCAAACACTTCCCTATCTCTTCTTTCTTTTATGGAATTTCTTGCATTTATTTCCTTTTTCCTTTTCATTAATTATCCTACATTCCTCATTTCAAAATCAATTTTTCGAATAAATCCTTTCATAAATTTTTATATTTTTTGATATAAAAGTATATATAATTTTTGTAATTAAAATATTTTTTTGTTTACTTTTGATTGTATATTCATCAATTTTTAGTAAAGTATAATTTCAAAAAATACGCTACTTTCTTTACTATTTTTATTCTATAATATACAATGTATTTTTTTGTCATCTCCTACTTAAATTATCAAAAATTGTTGGAAAATGCGGTCCGTCTAAGACGGGTGAATCGTACTCGATCGGTCGAGATGTGAACCAAGACCGTGGGTCGAGACCAATTGAAAAGTCCAATTAAGAAGAACCAAACCCTGTTGGTCAAGGTATAGACCGAGACCGTGAACCGAAATCAATTGGTAAGTCCAATTGAGTTGAAAATGAAATGGGCTCATAAGTCTGTTAGGCCCACGAGCCCATTTGAGGCCTATATAAGGAGTTTTGCTCCTTCCTTTCCTTCATTAACTCCGACAACATACAAAGAGAGAGAGAGAGGTTTGGCCTCCTGTCCCGAGTCTTGCACAGATCACGTGTAGCATCTAGACTGCAAAACAGTCGGGCATTCCGATTGACATTTCAACCGTGGTTTGCTCGCAAGACTAAGATAGAACTGGTCATGTTCTGCTGCTAGCTTCCGTTGGAATCGAGATTTGTAAGTCGAATTTATTTATTATATTGTTTATTAGTTAAACCGGTATGCGATTCGTTCAAAAATAAACATGCATCTCTAATAAAAAAAATCTTTGTATTTTTTTACTTAAATTTTTTAATTTAACAATTATTTTTTATCCGCTTTATATTTTTGGTAGAGGAATTTGTATTTATTATCTTTACCTACCTGCTGGAAAATCGTTTTATTACGTCAAAGTGGATTTAATAACCATTTGAAATATTATTGTGAATCAAAATATTTTAATTTTTTTGGTGAAAATTATCACAATCAACTACAAATAACAAAATCATCTTTCCGTTTTCACTCAAAACCCATGAATACCAATCAAAATTTTCCATTACAAAATCAAAAAAAAACTTTATTGAATTCCGACACTAATTACAAATCTTTTATTTATTTTTTTTGAAGAGAATTACAAATCTTTCATTAAACTTACCAAACGCAAGTTATCACTTATCAGTTATTAAGGGTCAATAATAGTCTTGTAACATGAAAATTCCGGTTCAAAGTCATGCGGTTCTCCACTTCTAACCATACTGAATACCCGTTGCCGTGTGGGACCACTCTCATCCCGTCCCATGCAATAGTCTCCATCTCATCACTTCTCATTGTGAAATCACAGGCACCGTACGTTTCAACACGTTTGGCGTTCGATCAACAAAACCAACGGTCTTGATTTGAGAAAGACCAAACACCTTTGAAGTACTAGAAGTCTAGATCCACTTACACTTGTCGGTCGCCAAGTGAATTGTCGGCTTCCTGTTGAGTAGGTTTCTTTTTTTTTCAAAAAAAAAACAAATCTACTCTCCTACCAAGTCAATTAGGTCGAATTTAAACTCGAAATTTTGTAAATTCATTTTTTTAAAAAAATAAAGGAAATGTTTAAAAAAGAAAAAAGAGTGCAGGCAGAGCGAAGAGTCGTATAAAAATTATTAATCAAGAAAAGTATAAATTATTTGAAGAAATTAAAAACCAATAAGAATGCATATAAAAATTGCAATCTACATATTTTCTTCCCAAGGTTGAAAACTTAGATTGTCACATCACATGTTGTAACATACAATAAAAACCAGTGTTGACTATTGATGATAGTAAATTAATAAAGTACTTAAAACATTGAGGACTCACATATTTTAGGCCGGCATCGAAGACTTTGTTTCGTATAAAAATATTTAATAAAAAATAAGATGGGTGGAAATTCCGTACATGCCAGCGTGGACTTGGGTGGACAACGTGTCAACCTCAGAAATCTAGGCTTCGCTTACTATTCTGTCGGTGCTCAATATTGCTTAAATGGTCTGGTTCAACATTAATCTTAGGAGGTCTTTTTGTTTTTATAAAATAAATTAGACACTAAATCTTGTAGATTAAATAGATTATGTAGAAAAAAAAAGTATAGAAAGTATTATGCTGAACTAAAATGTTAGAAATCAGACTCAAGAAGGGAAAGACATTTATTTTCTTATGTAGCAGGAAAAGACAATAATATTTTGTTTTGGCAAGATGCTTGGTTACATGCGCAGGCTGTTGAAGACATGTTTCCAACAGTAAATATACACGACACTGATGTGTCAAAAGCTGTCAAAATAAGAGATGTGTGGAGGAGAGGAAGATGGGTATTACCAAAACCTTTAAATGAAGAAACGGACCATATGTGGAGCTATATATAACAAGTACATATTGATGAAATAAGGGAGGATGCTATTATGTGGAAAATGGTCTGGAACTTATTTTGTTAAGAGTGCATGACAAGAATTGCGAAGGAAAGACTTCAGAGTCTTACAGAATAAACTACTATGGAGAAAAGGGCACATTCTCAGGCATAGTTTTATAGTCTATCTAGCTATTAATGCGTAGTTAACTGTTAAAAACAGGTTGTTCAGGTGAGGGTAGTGAATAATGACAGTTGTGCATTATGTTCCTATGATTCAGAATAAATTGATCACGTCTTCATTTTTTGTCTGATAACTACGCAAATTTGGAAAGAGGTGTTATGAAGATGTGACATTAATTGTACACCTTTAGCATGAAGATGTGAAGTCAACTGGTTTTCACCAAAAACTAAAGATCAAAGCCTTCGGTGTTAGGTATGGAGAGTAATCTTTAATGCTACTGTTTATTGGATTTGGCTAGAGCACGATAATGTGGTTTTTGAGATGAATAATTTTGTGCAGACCGAGTTTTAGGCAAGATTTTTGTGGAGTAAGATACAAAATTCAAGTGGATAGAACATTGATAGATATATAGTTTGAACATGGGTTGTTTGTGCATAGATGGAGGTGTGTTTGTCTAGGTTTTTTTTCACATGTTTTTTTCTTCTTCTTTCTTCTTCTATGTTGCAATTACTCTTGCCTCTTGGACCACATGGTAAATCTCGAGATGGGCAGGATTAATTGTGGCATGGAAGGTACACAAAGATCATGTATAGAGAAGGAATTTGTATATGGGTACAATGACTGCATTATACAATTATATACATCGCTTTAATCTTGACCAAGAAAAATATATATATATATATACATCCTTTTAACAATAAAAGAATTTATATATTTTTGCAAAAAAACTGAAATATTAAAAATGAGTACCTTCGTTCGTTTTTTAATTTAATAAAATGTTATTTGGAAAAAATAACAAATAATGTCTTATATTACAATATATATTATTATAATATAAAACATTAATGTTTTATTTTATAATATATCTGAGTATTTAGGAGAGGACGTGGCTGACGTCCATAGTCAAATGGAATTACCAATTTCAATTTTTAAGAGAAAAAGAAAATTGTATAATAAAGCACTCGATTATGTATGTGATTGTAGTATATATCGACTCAATTTCATAGTTTTTGTTTCCCCAATTTCAAACAAACAATTGTAACTACTTAAAACTATGACTGTGCCATTGTGCCATAAATTTATAATTATACTAAAAATTAAAACTTGAATGTTTTTAAACTAAAATGGAAATACGTGCTTAAGAATTGTAGAACAATTTTGAGAATTAAATAACTAAATTTCATTGTGAAGTTTGAAGGAATCTACTACTGATTTAGCAGATAAACAATATAAAATAGTAGGTTCGAGTTACTTACCTCGATTCTTGCGAAACTCGACATAACCAGCAGCGAAAGACAGTAAGGTTAGGATTGGTTCGATGTTGGTCTCGCGAGCAAACAATGGTCGGGTTGTCGACGGGAGTGCTTGTCTGTTTCATAGCCTAGATGTCACGCAAATCTAAACCATCGATGGACGAGGAACGAGTGGTGAGGGAGGCAGCATGGAGGAAACAAGATCACTCCCATTCCCTCGCTTTCTTTTTCTCATGTTGGTTTATTTGGAAGATGGAAGAATGAATCTAATTCATTCTTTCACCACCTTATATAAGCCTATAATTGGGTTTTGGACCTTATGGGCCTAATTAACCCAATAAAATTAGCACATGAGTCTTTTGGACCTATATCAATTGAGTTTTTTAATTGATTTCGGTCTATCGTCCCGATTCAAATCTAAATCTACCAAATTTAATTCATTCATCATGAACGGACTATTTTTTGCAACACACTGTTATTGTTATTGCCAATATTGTTTGTTTTATTCCAATGATTTTAACTTTTTTTCTTTTTCTCAACTTGGATATATATATGTTGCCCTGAGTTGTGCCTCTCACAACTTTTGCTTTTCTTGTCATCGGAGATATTAAGTAGCCATTAATAACCCTTATATATGATCAGAGAAACTATCAAACCAGTAATGCTTTAAGTGACCTTTCTGTGTTTCCTCTCTCAATCTATGCATATCTTTCTTTTTCTATATGTTGTCTGGTTTTTCTGGGAAAATAAAAGCAGTCTCTTACTGACCCAGTTTCTGTTTTTTCCATTACTGTGTTAAAATTTTCTTCTTTTTCCTTCTCTGCCATGCTTGTTTCTTCTACAAGACAATTCACAGCTTTCTCTCCAAACCATAATTCATTTTAGTCCTATAAAATGTCTCTCTTTTGTGTATGTTGGCTTAGGTTGGCCATGAAGCCTTTTGGGTTCAAAACTCATGGTGTTCTTGTTCTCCTTTATGTTGTTTTCTGGGTTGGTTGGTTGGTTCTGTGTTCAGGGCAATTAGAGGAGCCTTCAAGTATAGCTCCTATGGAGAAAGGAGAAAAGGAAGCACTATATTCTGCCATTAAAGGGTTTGTAAACGAACATTGGAATGGTTCTGATCTCTATCCAGACCCTTGTGGATGGACTCCAATACAGGTGCAATTATTTACCAACCCATTTTGTCAATTTTCAAATTAGAGTTTCATATATTGGAGTTTTATGTTAATCACATTAATTCAGCTACTTATATTGCTTACCTAGTTACCTTACAAACCTTCATAAACCTTTGTAGTTTCATGCCATGCATTAGAATATGCACAACAGAACATGCAATACTGCTCTGTTTGTAGTGATTATACCATCAAATATATCTAAATTAGCCAAATTTTTGTAGATTATAACATTAATGGTTTCTGAATCAATTTTTGCATAAATGAATCCTACATTGTACATTTTTTGAGTAAAAAAAAAGGTTAGTTTTCCATTGAATAAGCATAATATTCATCCTGGGTATTGCATTAATATATATACTGTGTACACTTTTTTTTTTGCCATTAAATATTATATACACTTAATTTCCACTTAATTTGTTGAAATAATTGATTAATGTGTATAGGGAGTTTCTTGTGATCTCTTCAATGGCTACTGGTACGTGACTACCATAAGCATAGGACCAATCTTGGACAACTCACTCCAATGCAATAGAAATGCCAAATTTACACATCACTTGTTCAAGCTAAAACATCTAAAATCCTTACAAATCTTCAATTGCTTCAACTCACCAACCCAAAACCCTACCAAAATCCCTGTTTCAAGTTGGGAAACTCTTTCAAACACCTTACAATCTCTGGAATTCAGATCAAACCCTGGTCTGATTGGTACTATTCCATTCACTTTTGGGTGCCTTAAAGCTCTACAATCACTTGTCCTACTAGAAAATGGATTGACTGGTAGTATTCCAGCACATATTGGCAATCTGTCCAACTTGAGGCGCCTTGTGCTTGCCGGAAACAGGTTTGCTGGTCAGATTCCGGCAAGTTTTGGAGGGTTAAATGAGCTCTTGATTCTTGATGCTAGTAGGAATTTTCTATCTGGGTCATTGCCGTTGACTTTCGGAGGGTTGGCTTCACTGCTGAAGCTTGACTTGAGTCAAAACATGTTACAAGGGCAGGTACCAAAAAAGATTGGAAAGCTTAAGAATCTTACTCTAATGGACCTTGGAGGGAACAGAATCTCAGGTGGGTTAGTTCAATCAATTCAAGAAATGACTTCATTGAAGGAACTGGTTATGTCCAACAACCCAATTGGTGGTGATTTGACTGTGATTAAATGGGAAAATTTGCAAAATTTGGAAATGTTGGACCTGTCTAACACTGGTTTAATGGGGACAATTCCTGATTCCATGGCAGAATTGAAAAAACTAAGGTATTTAGGACTTGCAGATAATAATCTTTCGGGATGTCCCTCTCCAAAACTGGCGGCTCTGCCTAACATCAATGCTTTGTATATTCATGGCAATGACTTTAAAGGGAAGCTTGAGTTTCCAGACAGTTTTTATAGAAGAATGGAAAGAAGGTTTGGGGCTTGGAACAACCCAAATCTTTGTTACAAGGTTGTGTCTATGTCAAATGATTATGTTCCTTTTGGGCTAAAGCCATGCCAAGAAGATCCTAATATCAATGGAGTTTGAAATCAGAGTCCAAATTTTGCAGTTTGTTTACTTTGTGTCAATTTTCTGTGTTGTTTAAAGTTATTGTTTATTTGTAAATAAGTTATCTTGTCATGGACCTATAAAAATCCGAATACTAAACCTAACAAACACTAAATCCAATGCATGTGGATGAATAATGTTATAGTTTAACAATATTAAAATCACAGACGTAAAATAGGTAAATACAGAAGAATCTTGTAGAGGAACCAATGAACTGAAACAGAGGATATGGGAACAATACAGGTCCTTCTGTTCTTATCAATTATCAACACCAAGTTTTGATAACTATTAGAAAAGAAAACCACTAAATTCTGATGGATAGAGAGGAACTCGGAGGAAGTGAAAAAGAATTTCCAGGTGGCACAGTTACTTGTGGCTCAAATCAGAATTCCTGTACCCCAATTTTCTCAACAATCTCAAAAGCTGTTACAAACCAAGTCAAACAGAAATCTCCACTTCTTCCTCCTAATAATCCTCACATTTTCCATATAATAATACACCATATTCACTTCACTCTGCAATCCAGTCCAACTTCCCATTTCTCCACCAAAACTGAAGTAAACAAATAAAAACACCAACAAAAATGGCGTCCCTCTTGATGGGATCATGTAAAGTTCTCTTTTTTATGGTTCTTACAAGCACTTGTTTGTTCTACTTGTGTGCTTCCACTGAATTCCAAGTTGGTGGTGATGATGGCTGGGTTATTCCAAAGAAGGATGCCGATATGTACAATGAGTGGGCTTCAAGGAACCGCTTTAAGGTTGATGACACAGTTCGTAAGTATATGAATCCATTCGCTTCTTCCTTTCCTTTTACAATACCACATTCATTAGATTGCAAATTAGTAGATTAAAAAACGTATTGTTTATGAATACAGATTTCAAGTACGAGAAAGACTCGGTCTTGGTGGTAACTGAGGAAGAGTACAAGAAATGCAGAGCAGCCCATCCTTTGTTTTTCTCCAACAATGGCAACACTTACTTCAAACTAGACCGACCAGGATACTTCCATTTCATCAGTGGCGTAACCGGACATTGCGAGAGAGGTCAGAGATTGATCATCAAAGTGCTGGAGCCGGAGACACCGCCTCAGCCTGGAAATGATACCAGCAACTCAACAGATGGTTCTGACAAGAAAAGTGGTGCTGATGGAGTAAATACTATGATAACATCAACCGTGATGATGATGCTTTTTAGCACATTTTTGCTGGTTTTGCTTCTTGTTTAAATGGTTCGGCTTTGGAGCTTTATTATCTCAGATTTGTCGTCCGAAATGTTTAGATGATTGCTTATGAACAGGAGACCATTGCTTGTTTGTGTGTGGTTTTGATTTTAAACTTCATTTTGTGGAAATTTATTGAGCAACAAATTAGTAGGAAGTAATTCTTAATTAAAAGTTAAAACTTTAATTTTGTTTGAGGTCTATTGAATTTCAACTCCTTACATAATTATTAACTTCAAATTTTGTTTAACTGGTTTACTAAACAAATTTAGCCAGATTTATATATTTAGGCCTAAAGTCCTAAACAAAGTTTTTACAAGATCGTCTAATTCGCATACTTAATGATAAATTTAGTTACACATGCATTACAACTAGAAACTAAAATTTATGTAGTAATTTTTTAGACAATATTTTTATTAAAGTTAAATCCAAATTGTCGAACTTGTTTTGCTTTTTTTTTTTATAGTTTTTGATTTTAATAAATTGAAACAAATATTAAATATAGATTGTAAAGTGGAAATTATCTAGTGAGTCTATTTTGGTCATTATGATTTTTATTGTGTCTGTAGTCGTATTAAAATTTCTCAAATACTTAACACAAAATTATAATTTTTAAAATGCTGAAATATATAAGCAGCTGAGTCTGTTCTAGATTTCACGGTCTTCTATCTGGTCTCTCTTGACTCACTCCTCTTCTCTCTCTCTCTCTCTCATCCCCTTCCTCTCTCGCCTCACTCCTCTTTCTCTCTGGTCCGCGTCACAAGCCGTCGCTACTGACTCCTCGTAGAGATGGGTATTGGACTGGTATTGTGCGGAAGGTTCTAGAAAATTCCACATATAGAGTTTATTTTGATAACCTGACTGATGTTATTGGGATTTGGAATTTGGAATATCTGTTCTCGGCGCTGCCGGTATATCTCTCCTATCCAGTTGCTTATTTAGACTTGTCCGACAATGATGCTATCGTGTTATTGATGTGGTTTATTCTTTGGTAGTGTTTTGTGGATTTTGTTTGGGAAACTTATATAACCGAAAGTAGTTTGATCGGAGCAACACCCAAGGCTCCTCGCATTACTTGGAAGAATCTTATCAGGTTCGATTTATTGGAATTTTTCAATTAATTTTTTGTTTATTAGTGCTCAGTGTGTGCGTGTGGTTTTTATGCAATGTACACAAGAGGGTGCCTTGATTTTGCATCCTCATTGGACGTGTTGATAATTCATGGATGCATTCGAGAAATTGATGAAACAGAGTTTGTGTATGAACTGGATTGTGGACTCAAACTGGGTTCATTTGATCGCGGTGTTGCGGACTCGAAAAGGGTCGTCAAATGAGAGGAGAAGCAAACTAGTAGTTTGTATTTTGATTGGGATCTTCTCCCACCAAAATAAATCAAGGATCCCGACGCAAAGAAAGAAAGCTCTTAGTTGAATGAATACTATTGTTTGAGAAAAATGGGCTTGATTTAGAGTTTTCATATTTGGTTTAGTTGATCTAAGCTTTCCTTTTACGATGTTTGGTTTCCATGATACAAGTTTACAAGTCTATGGGTTCCAAATGTTCTTGTTTAGATTAGAAGATAAGTACAACAACTTTCTAGTGAAATAGAGGTATTTCCTCTGTTATTCTCGATTACGTTGTGATATTTTCGTGAAAATTTTGATTTCTTGGCCAACTCATGAATATCCTGAAACTCTATATATTCCATTGTTTGTCCTCAATCGTGACAATATTTAATTCTTGTGCATAAAACAGAAATACACAATAGTCTTATAATCTATTAATAATTTACTGTTAGTGGTAACATAATAAATTCTTTCACCACTTACGACACCTTCCTAGATTAATGGACTTGCTTGCTTCAGTAATTTGAACATTTCA
>CAODLS011064233.1:0-21540 GCA_948243855.1 Flueggea neowawraea | reverse complement strand
ACTTCCAAGGCGGTCTCTTTTTCTTCCACCATTAATGCTATTCCCAAGGTTTTTAAGCGGTTGTTCGTTACCTTCTTGTGGGTTTCTCTGTTGATGTTGCTTTACAACTCTGTGTTTCTTGCTTTCTTGGTGATCTTGATTTTTGCTGTTGATACCCACAATGCCCTTCTTGTTTTTTTTCTCGCTTGTACTGATTTTCGTGCTTTTCTTGGTTGTTCATGTCTATATCACTGCTCTTTGGCATTTGGCTAGTGTTGTCTCTGTTCTTGAACCGATTTATGGGTTTGAGGCTATGAAGAAGAGTTACGAGTTGTTGAAAGGTAGGACTCGTATGGCTGCGGTTCTTGTGTTCGTGTACTTGGCGAGTTGTGGAGTCATTGCTGGGGTTTTTAGTTCTGTGGTTGTTCATGGTGGTGATAAATACGGTGTCTTTACGAGGATCGTTGTTGGCGGGTTCTTGGTTGGTGTTTTGGTTATTGTAAATCTGGTGGGGTTGTTGGTGCAAAGTGTGTTTTATTATGTTTGTAAGAGTTATCATCATCAGGGTATTGATAAGAGTGTTTTACATGATCATCTTGGCGGGTATCTTGGTGAATACGTGCCTTTGAAAAGCAACATTCAGATGGAGAACTTGGATGCATAAGATGCCGTGAACAAACTGAGTACTTGCGCCATTTGTAAGTCTCGATTTCATGTAGTTTTTGAGATATAAATGTTGATCTTTTTATAAATGTAATTCGATAGCTGTGTAATTTTCGCTGCTTGAGTATTTCTTGAATTTGACTTTTGCAATAAAATTTAGAGAAGTGCTTCACTTATGTATGTGCAATTTCCGAAGCAGCGATGTAAATCGCACTCTCAACACACATCTCCAATTGCCCTAGGCTATAAGCTATTGCCTTTTGGTTTGCATACTTGTTTGTTTGATGCTAGCAATGTACATCAGATTATCAGTTCAAAATAGATCTTATTGCTTAGCATTATTAATTCAGCTTTTATGCACTGTTCTTGTTGCGAGTTTGGTTGGTTTCTGAATGAATTATGAGTCATCAAATCTTAAATTTATGTCTTGATGTATGAGAAACCTGTAATGTTATTGCCTCTAATGATGTGTAAACTGCACTTCATGTTCATTGTTTCAAGTGTTTATTCTTCTTCTCCTAGGTCTCACCAAAGGTGGATAATAAGCTTTGTATATTTATGTTGGTGGTAATTTTCTTTATTCTTCTAGTTTTAGACATGATTCTTATGGGACCTGTTGGATTTCGTGATGCAGTTATGAAGGCTAGGTGATGCATATTAGTTAGTCTATCATCATGCTGGTTTTTACAGTCATTAATTAGTTTTGCGGTCTGTTAGTGTGTTTAGAAGGTGGCTTTGTATCTGAATTAGAAAGAACAAAAGCCATAGCATGAAACACATTCTCCTGTGCAGGTTTAAGCGTGTCTTAATTTGAATTGATTCATGAAGAGTTTTTTCCCCGCTTTTCTTATTTTTTTTAAAACTTTCAAGTCTTCAGAGTTGGCCAGTGGTAGCTATGCATAATGATGGAGTATCATGATACTGGGTAAAAATTTCTGTAGAAATAATTAATTATAGCACTTGGGAGTCGGTCTTGTCACTTGTGTGATTATTTTTCTGATGCACTTATTGAAGTTTAACACAGGCAATATTAGGATTAGTAATCGGTATATTCCATTGCAAGGATGCAAAGGAAATCAGAAAAGTGCTGAAGTTTGATTACATAACTGGGATCAGCTTAGAACATTAGATACGTGACCTGTTTTATGAGAGGCTTCATATTCAAGCATCCATAACTCGTTGCACTTCGAACTTCTCAGTTCTAAGTGTTCATACCCACTTGGCTTCTGTTAGATGATGAAATTAAAATGGTTCCATTAGATAAAGACCAAATTTAAGGAAACATGAATGACAGATTTTATCAGTTTCTGCTTAGTTTCATATTCAAATATGAGTGAATCTTTTAGAATGGCATAAGGATCTTTAAGAGCAAAATTCCCAGGTGTGATCAACTCAATGCATTAATCATAGCTTGCTCTTTGGAATCCCAACTGGTGCCTCCCTAGACCTACTCTCTACTGCTAGAGACAGTTGCTTCACTGCTTCCTTCGGTAGACTTCGAGGCTTGCTCAGTCATTGTCCTCCATCAACAGCCAATGTTGTTCCATTCACATATTTCCCTATCAGACAGAACCCAAGTTCTCATTTTTCTTTATATGTTCCAGATTATAAAAGGAGCGAAAACAAGCTACCTTACAACGAACTTTAATCACAAATCATAATCTGATTCTAACCTGCGTCAGATGCAAGATAGAGAGCAGCCATGGCAATATCCCATTTCTCCCCCAATTTAAACGGGGGCATCTTCACTAACTCTCTCATCAGTTCATCTGGTCCGAGTTTACTCGTACCAGCAGTATCTTCAATGGGCCCTGGTGCAATCCCATTCCAATGCCAAGCTTCTTGTAATGCTATCACCAGCTGCCTGCGATAATTAGTTCAAGTTAATAAAAGCACAATGTAAAGCACAAGATTGATGAAACTGATCTAAGAAAGTGACCTTGGCACTTGGCAGCAGATGCATGGATTTGATACCAGGAAGCCGTGTAGTGCAAGTTTGCACTTATGTTTATGATGGTTCAACCAGTAGATGGATCTTTTCCTGGACCTCCTTTCTTCAAATACTCGAGTGCTTCACGACACATCGTAAAAGTGCCAACAGAGTCTGTATCAATTACTGCAAAAACCAGCAGGACGAACCTTCAGTTCTACAAATTTGACACCCTCTACACTGGCTGAAACCAGATATCGAAGTGTAGCTTTGCAGAAGCAGAACAACTGATCGTTGACTGAGTGATTTAGAATGTGATGCACAAATACCCATAATCTAAAGATCAATTAATCATACAGAGAGTGAGAATCATTTTTAGAAAGATCAAAATTACCCCGTTTTAAAGCCATTTTGAGACAAGTCGTCGGCCGGCACAAGAAAATTGCCAGCTGCAGCATTCACCAGAATATCAAGCCTGCCAAACTTCTCAACAGTACAATCCAAAACTCTAATTGCGTCCTCTCTTTTGCGGACATCTCCCTCAATCCCTATAGCCTACACACAAACACCAACATTCTTTACCAATTTCTACAAAGCTACAGTCTTTGTTTGAACCCAATTCAATTCACCACAAAAAGATTCAAATTTTATTCATAAAATTGATTTCTGGAAGTAAAGCAGAGTGGAGGACGTGTTTGCGACGACCCATGACGGCAATGGAGGCTCCATGTTTGCCCAGTTGGAGAGAGAGCTCAAATCCAATTCCAGATGCTCCTTCCGTTAACAAAGCAACTTTCCCTTTGAGTATGTCTGGCTTGAACGGCGAATCCACAGCCATTATTAGTCTAAATTTGGTTTTAATCTAAAATATATATAAATAAATATGATAATTAAATCTTTTTTTTGAAAATAAAAATAAAAATTCATCATCCAAATAGAAAATTTAATTATTTTTTGTCAAACCAAACAATTAATTTAAGATTACTTTAAAAATTTAGTATTGGAATCAATTTTAATACTAAAGAATTTAAAATATATTAGTTAACAATTTTTTTCTTTAAATAATGCTTTTTTTTACGATTAAAGCAATTAGAGTCTCATTAGAGTCTATTATGTTGTGATCAAGTAAAAGAAAAATAAAATCTAATGTTAGAATTAGATTGCCAATACTTAGGATTGTTTTTTCATGGTTTAATTAATTAATTAATTAATTTTATGGATTAAATGGAAAAACTAATTAAAGAGTTGACCTCACAAATGCTTTCACGAGTGCATTATTACTCTGTGATGATTGGTGGCACATGAGTTGACCATTAATTTAATGCAACATTAGTTTTAATAATCTAGCATTAGTTTAATCAAGACATTAATGTTGTTAATTAAGATATCACACACGTAGGTGATATAGATCCGATCTTGGATTCAATAAAGCCTATACTTTTAGTCATATTTTATGACATCAAGCCTACTTGACTTGGAGAGCCAAAGTTCCATATTCAAGAGGTCTTGGTTTATTTTCTGACCATGTAGAAAATATAAAAGCCAGGTGTCAAAAGAATAAGAAAACACTTGATTGTCACTAGTCATTATTTATTAGATAAAAACAATATCAGACCCGCTACGTGAAAATAATTAAGCAAGCATTGACCTTGATGTGCATGTGTTGTTCTCACCCTATGCAGCCTTAAGAGTCCCTCTACTTGCCCTTTTTCAATGCAAAAGAGAGCATTAAAAAATCAAAATTGCATTAATATTACTAATAGTTTGATAGACATCATCATGTTGATTTAAATTTTATGAAGAGAACATAGAACAAATATGGTTTAGCGATAACATGTCTAATATTTGTCTTTGTTCAGAAATCAACGAATTAAGCGGCTCTTCCAATTGTTGTTTATAGCAGCCTTGGTTGCAGATATTGTTGTTTGAATGAAGCATTGACATAGTATTCATCTCACAAAAAAAGGTCAAGTTACTATAACTTCTAATTATTATTAATTTATTTTGTCTATTGCGTGCTACTATTATTGTTTACAGTGTAATTCAGGATCAGGTCCGTTGGGTCGAGCCAAATTACGTTGGCAAGATGGACACTCAAAAGAAACCCATATTGCAAGCTCAGTTCATGACCTAAACAATAGTACAGGAAACAAATCATAAACAACTCCAGAGAATTGCTGCTATACACGACAAGATTGTTAAACAAGGACCAGGGACAACATGAAATAGAAACAAGGATGTGATCGCCAAAAGGTCGGAACGAAGAAAGAAATAAAAGCTGGACACCTATTATGAATCCGGATTTTAGAGAATGGAAATGCTTGATTGCTACAAATTTGGAGTAAGGCAAGTCAGGAACACTGATTTGCTGCAAAATGGAAAGTCAGAGGATGAGTTGCGCGAGTCAGGGGACAATAGGGCAAGAAATGGATCAATTAATGGAATCAACACAAACAATGAAATCAAGCTGTCCTATCTGGCAGGGCAGCAAGATGAGCACCAAAACAGTATAAATACGTACCGAGTATGCCAAGGAAAAGGCAACCAATCAATCAAAATAACTCCTACACAACAACATGAGTTCATCACTCTGTTTTTAATTTTCAATGTTGTCTTCAGTCTTTGTTAGCGTCCTCATTTGTTATTTTTATTCAAGAATCCTCTATAGTCAAGCCTTGTTATAATTTCAATTTTATTTCAATTGTTTATCATTGTTTATCTTGCTATTGTTACTAAAGAGGCAAGGAACCCAAGTAAATGATTTGTGTCCCTTTATCATTTTCAATTGTTTGATCCAAGAAGTTAGATTTTTTGAGTGCAATCTCATTCCATAATCCACAAAATTCGGTTTAGGAGAACCATAAACTCCTTGGCACGCTCTCAAAATTCGAGTCAAATGGCAACATTGTCCTCTTAGTTTTCTCTCAAGAAAATAAGGGAACAATTTCTGGCACGCTCGGCCGGACGTCATAAGCAATGATGAAAATCAGAAGTAAGAAAGATATTGCCTCCTTCAGCACAGGGGACGAAAAAGAAGAGACTAATGCAGTAGCACTAGTAGCATAAGAACATGTTCAGATACAAGAACAAGGAGACTTTGAAGAAACTCTTTCAATCCCCAGGGGGCAGGCTGTGCAAGCTGCTGCCGGGATGGAAAAACAATCAACATTCAAGGCAATGATCCAATTTTTGCATGGCCTAACTGTCAAGTTAGGTTTTCTGCAAGCTATTGATGAAGGGATACGAGGTATCAACAAGAAGTTGGAAGACAACAACCAACAGGTCTTCGATACACATCCGGCCACCATGGAGAGAATAGCCAAGAACCAAGAGCTATTATTGGAAAAAATCCAATCAGGTAAGGGAAGTACACTGGTGTTTTCTGTAGAGGACGCACCTAAAACATTCAGGGGGCAGTCCCCGAAAGTGGCCATCCAAGAAATCAACCAATGTCCCAGTAAGCAAGTCATAAAAACTTACCAACCTTCCCACAAAAGGGAATAAACCACGAAGAAAAATGGCGTGAAAACTCTGGGACATTCCTATTCGATGCATTTGATGATCCAAGAGGCTGGGGACAGGATAGGAGCTAACACGCAATCCTGGAAAAAAGAACCCAAAATCCCCAATACTTTTGGTCGCCAAGGGAACAACAAGAATATTGTACACCTAAATGGGTACACTGGTCCCCAAATTCAACCAACGTGCTATGAACCAGAAAACTCGCCTTGGGCCCGGGGGGCACCTAAGGTGAGAGGGCAAACTCCTATGTTCCTGGAAGTCGTATGCCACAGTAGTCGTCCCCTCAGGTGTAGTTGAGAGATCAAGTGGATGCCAACATGTTAAGGGAAATGATGCAAGAACTACTTGGTCCAGGGTTTTGACCCATCTAAAGTCCAGAATTCCACAAGCCTTACCCGAAGTATGTGGATCGAGAACCTTTTTCCATGAGTGTAAGAATATTGAATTTCACATTGTTCTCTGGAGAAGACGGACAATCAACACTGGAGCATGTGGCCCGTTTCACAACACAATGCGAGAAGTTCTCTAGTTTTGAGTCTTTTCAGAACATTTTGCTAAGATTATCCCCTAAGTCCTTAACTGGTGCTGCCTTTGCTTGGTATGTTTCACTCCCTTCCAATTCCATTTTTTAATGGTAGGACATGCTAAGATTTTTTCACACTCAATTTTATCAAACCGAGCCAGAGATATGCATAGCAGAACTGTCCCGGGTGACTCAAAAGGCAGGTGAATGGGCTGATGATTATATTGCGCGCTTCAAAACAATGAGGTAGAAGTGCAAGTCAATATCCCAGAAATTGAGTATGTGAGGATGGCACAACAAGGCTAAGAATTAGAACTAGGAAGAAATTTCAAGGCATGGAATTTCGGGACTTTTACGAAATGGCTGCGAAGGTAGTGGAGTATGAGGAACTCCTCAGATAAGAAAGTGTGAGGAAAAAGAATGCCATGGGTACTTATTTTAAGAAAGTCCATAGTGCTGAGGTGGAAGAGGTACATATGGTAGATTTGGCAACTACTGGATGATTTACATGTCCCAAGTTAATAAGAGCGCCAACATCCACCACCTCAAATAAAACGAGCAATCGGAAGAAAAATAAGACATAATACACCTTCAATGTAAGTAAGACTTCTGAGATTTTTGACTATATGCTAAGGGAAAATTTTATCACTTTGCCTACAGATCACAAGATTCCAACTAAAGAAGAAATAAGAGGGAAGGACTACTGCAAGTATCACAATTATTGGTCACATTCTACAAATGCATGTTGGGCGTTTAAGAACATGATCCAAGACCAGATCAACAAAGGTTTCTTGTTGTTTTTCGAAGAATCCATGCTCATCAATGAAAATCCATTTCTGTTAATGGTCGGAGCCAACATGACCGGCATTGATCTTAGAAGATGGCTAAATCAACATAAAAAGGAGAAATTCCAAATAAAAAAGAAGGGCTGGAACATTTGGCAAAGGAAACCAGTTCAAGAAGAGTCTGATCCTAAAGAGGACTATCCCAAAGGGAACAATAAAGGACTTGAGGCAACCCAACCAAATCCCAGGACAATGAGCGGCGAGGGTGAACTGACCAATAACCTGAAATTCGTGCTCACCCAGATCCCCGAACAGTTAGACCGTTGGTATGTTGCAAAATCTAAATTAGCACCCAAGGGTAAACTGACTAAAACACAAAAAAGAAGGTTACTAAAAGAAGATTGGCCGAGAGGTTGGCAAAAGAAAAAAAATGAAGAAGAAAAAGAAACAAAGACAAAGGACTTTGAACTAGAAGGAATACAAGAGGATATTGGAATAATCAAAATCCAATCTAAATTTCGGCGAAAGGCTACCAAGGACTTGGACACGGAGTCTGTAAGTAATAACGAGCTTGGAGATTCCCCTTCTTCTTTTTGCAACCTTGGTATTTTTAATGTGGGAGACATCCCAATAGTCTATTTTATTGTCTTATCTTTGGTTTTACCATGTGCTTTTCGAAGTGCAAATTATGTAGATAAACAAGCAACCGAGGACGAGATAAGGGAGCTTCCAAGGATTAAAGACTTGGATGAAATTTTGTGAGAAGGAAATGTGTCCTCCGGTGTAGAGATTAGGAAGGAACCTCAGCTGGTGTTTGAGAAACCTAGAGGACCATTGCATACAAAGCCATTGTACATCAAAGCTCATTTAAATGGCAAACCAGTAGATCAGGTATTGATTGACAATGGTTCGTCCATCAACGTATTACCTTTGAAGATTTTGTTGGCACTTAGAAAGAAAGAAGAAAACCTAATCTACACGGACCTGACTGTATCGGCGGTGACTAGGGACATCATGACACCACTAGGAGTCATCCATTTGGAGATCATCGTGGGTTCCAAATCAAGGTTGTGTGCTTTCTTTGTAATGAACTCTACTACGACCTACAAAGTGTTGTTGGGGAGAGACTGGATTCATGCTAACATGTGTGTGTCATCCTCTCTTCATCAATGCTTGCTTTTCTGTCATGATAATAAGGTGGAGATGGTGAGAGCAGATGAGAACCCTTTCAAAATTGAAGTCCATTGCGTGGATGCATGTTACTATCATGAAGATATTGATCCCATATCCTTTGGAGGTTTGGATAGAGATGGCCAACCTACAACACTTAGTTATTCAGAGGATATAGTGTTTCGAATCACAAAAAAATGCCTTAAAAAGAGCCATAAAGCACATCGTGGTGTATACCAGGTCGAGGTGCTCTCCTGTTATCCAGGAGATCAATGATTAACCACTTCAACAAAGAAATGAGGGAGACGGGGGCTACAACTGTCATCTGCCAAATCACCATGCAGTAGGCCGTAAGTCAACTATCGGCCCTGGAACCAGTGCCCGTGTTTGGGGCAGAATTAGTTTATGAAGAAGAGCCCGAGAATCTAAACGTAACTCAATGGGAAAAGTTAAACTTGGCACCGCTAAAGCTAGAAGATGACAAGTTAGAGGCAAAAGATTCGCTAATTGAAGTGAACCTCAACACAGAGGACGACCCTTAAATAGCATTCATTAGCGGAATTTTGGAAGGAAGTTTGAAGGAAGAAATTACAACCCTTCTGAAGGAATATAAGGATTGCTTTGCATGGGATTATAAAGACATGCCCGGATTGAGCAGGAGCTTGGTAGAGATCCGCCTTCCCATCAAACTGAATTTTTGTCCTTACCAACAACCTCCTAAGAGAATGTCAAAGGAGATGGAACTTAAAGTTAAGGATGAAATTGAGAGACTGTTGAAATTAGGATTTATCAGGCCAACAAGATACACTGAATGGCTGGCAAACTTTGTCCCTGTAGTAAAGAAAAATGGAAAAATCAGAACGTGTATTGATTTTAGGGACTTGAATGCCGCCACTCCCAAAGATGTTCATGTAATGCCTGTGAGCGATATGCTTATTGATACCACTGTTGATCATGAAATTTTGAATTTTTGGGATTGTTTTACTGGCTATAATCAAATTAGAATTGCCGAGGATGATATACACAAAACTGCATTCAGGTATCCTCAGGCCATTAGTACTTTCGAATGGGTTATGATGCCATTTGGCCTGTGAAACACCGGTGCCACATACCAGCGTGCAATGAATTTGATTTTTCATGATGTTATAGGGAAAAGCATCGAAGTCTATATCGATGATGTGGTGGTGAAATCCAAACGGCAGATTGATCACATTGCACATTTGCATCAAGGTTTTGACAGGATTAGAAAACACCAATTGAAGCTAAATCCAATGAAGTGTGCTTTCAGGGTAAGGGGAGGAAATTGTTTAGGTTTCCTTGTTCATCAAATGGGAGTGGAGATAGATGAGAATAAAGCAAAGGCTATACTCGAAGCTAAGCCTCTCACCAATAAGAAGGAGTTACAACGCTTTTTGGGACAAGTAAATTATATCTGAAGATTTATTTCCAATTTAGCTGGTAAAACTCGAGATTTTTCAGATCTCCTCAGATTAAAAAACCAAGAATAATTCAAATGGGAGGAGCGGCATCAAGAGGCATTCGATAAAATCAAATAGTACTTAACCAAGCCACCTGTCCTCACGCCACCCAAGAAAGAACGTCCCTTCAGGTTGCATCTCTCTGCCTCTGAACACTCTATTGGGTGTGCTTTGACTCAAAATAATGATAAAGTTTGTGAACAATCAATTTATTATTTGAGTCATTTGTTCTAAGGGCCTGAATCAAAGTATTCACGTGTTGAAAAGATTTGCCTTGCTTTATATTTTGCGTGCACAAAATTGCAACACTACATGATTAATAGCTTGGTTTTTGTAATATCTTCTATTGATGTCATCAAGTACATGTTAACTAGGCCTATGTTAACAGGAAGAATAGGAAAGTGGGCAGTGGCCTTGGCAGAATTTTCCTTGCAATTTGTGCACTAAAAGTCTGTCAAGGGACATGTCTTGATAGATTTTATAGAAGACCACCCTAACTCAGACATGTTAGAGGTTGGAGAACCTGGGCTAAAAGTATTTCATCAGGAACGGGTTCCCTTGATACTTTGGTTTGATGGGTCAAGTACTGAAAAAACTGCAAGGGCAGGAGTTATAGTTATCTCCCCTTCTGGAACAAAAACCTCACTGTCTTTTATTCTCAATTTCCTATGTACAAACAATCAGGCCAAGTATGAACCTTTGGTAATTAGGTTAGAGATACTCAAAGAATTGGGAGCAAGGGTAGTTAATGTTATGGGGGATTCCCAATTAGTCATTCGACAGCTAACTGGGGAATATCGTTGCAGTAGCTTTTCGTTGGCTCCATATTTTACAGCAGCGATTCAGTTCGCATATGATTTTGAAGAAATTCATTTACAGTATGTGCTGAGGGAACAGATTTGGGAAGCGGATGAGATGGCCACGATTGCTTCTAGCGTATAGATGTCCGCAGAGTTGACCCATAAGTTTGTGCTGATCCAAAAGAAGAATCACCCTTCCATCAAGGAAAGTGGCATACCAGTGGACTCTTTCAACATAGACACCGAAGTTGTTGGAGACTAAAGGACGTCCATTAAACAGTATTTAGAGCATCCCTCACCTCGACCCCCTATAGAATAAAGAAGCAAGCCCTGAGGTACATATTGATAAAAGATGTTTTGTTTGGAAAAGGATTTGATGGTGTGCTTTTAAGATGTTTAGGGATGCCAAAAGCAATGGAAGTCATGAAACAGGTACATGAAGGAGTTTGTGGTGCACATCAAGCATGAGAGAAAATGGGTTGGCTAATCAGGAGGCACAGTTATTTTTGGCCAAACGAGTTAAAGGATTGCATCAAGTATGCTAAGGGATGTAAACAATGTCAACGCCATAGGAGCATACAGAGGGTCCATGCCGCTGAATTGGATGGCATCATTAAGCTGTGGCCTTTCAGAGGTTGGGAAATTGATTTAATAGGGAAGATATACCTTGCTTCCTCCAAGGGACATTCTTTCTTGATTGTGGCCACATATTATTTCATGAAATGGGTTGAAGCGGCCCCTATAAAAAAATTAGTGCAACAGGATGTGATAAACTTCTTAAAGGAACATATCATTCATAGGTTTGGCACTCCTCAAACTATCATAACATACTAGGTGATAATGTTTATTGGAGAGCTCACAAGGGAATTTACCGAAGACTATGGTATCAGGTTACTTAACTCAACTCCACACTACCCCCAAGCCAACGACAAGCTGAGGCATCTAACAAAACCATCATTAGGATCCTAAGCAAGATGATAGAAGATAATCATTAAGAATGGCACCACCTCTTGTTTGAAATCTTGTGAGCATATCGAACTTCAAAGCGAGATGCCACAGGAGTGAGCCCATTTTTGCTAACTTATGGCCATGATGCAGTCTTACCTATGGAAGTGGTAGTGTCATCTCTAAGGGTGGCCCAACAAAATGCACTGTCCCTAGAAGATTTTACACATGCCATGATGACAAAACTAGAACACTTGGACCAAGAATGAATGGAGGCGTTTAACCGAATGGTGGTACAAAAGAGAAAGGTCGCTAGAGCCTACAACAAGAAGGTGAAAAATAAGTAATTTCTAGAAGGCAAATTGGTGTGGAAGTTGGTTTTGCCAGAAGGGACAAAATAACGTGTTTTTGGCAAATGGTTACCAAACTGGGAAGGATCGTTTAAAGTACACATAGTGCTAGAAGGAAATGCGTACTGGTTGGCCAGCTTACAAGGAGAGCCTCATAGGAGGTTCATTAACTGAAAATACTTGAAAAATATTATCCCAGCATGTGGGAGGACACCCAGCCCCTGGAGCAAGACTCAACTGCATAGGATAGTCTATTTGTTCTAGAAAAGCAATTAGGTTTTCAAATTCTATTTATTTTGTAGGCATTTTGGCAATAATTTAAGGTGGGCTTTCGTGCCACTGAATTCTATTTCAAATAAAATAACATGATTTGCATTCACAAATATCAAAATACTGTGCGTTGTGGGAAATTAACCTTTGTGCCCAAAATACAAAACGGGACACTTGCAAGTCTAAAAAATAATAAAGTGCCCTCTAGGGACTTCTATTCCTACAACCATCGAAACATGCTCAAAATAAAGTCACCTAACACAAGATCGTAAGTCCTATGGAAGCTGGAAACCAAATAAGTCTATACAAGATAACTCCTTCCACTGTCTCTTGTATTCCCCTATGTCCAACTCTGCAGCTTTGAAGTGTTCCTTTGTAGCCTTTACCTCATTTTTCCTGGCAATCAGTTGTTGTACCTGTGCAGTTTTTTCAGCCTCCAAAGCATCTCACCGTGCTGCTAGTGCCTCCCCTTCAGCCAAAGCACCCTGAGCTTTCTTTGCCAGAGAAGCAGCTTCTGTCTGAAGCCTAGCTATTTCTTGTTGACACTGAGAAAAATCCATTGTGCATGAATCATATAAAGCAATTTTCTCCTCCAGAGCTGTGTAGAGACTAGCTAGTTCAGTGGAACCTTTCAACTTTTGGGCATCAACCTTGTAAGAATCCATTAATTTTTTACTAAGGGTCATAACACAAAGAGAATTGGAAAAATACGTGTGTATCTAGAAGATTCCTTTCTAGATTCAGGTAAGTGACTCTTTCTAGCTCATTGTTCTACAGAGAGGATGAAGTACCTGGATTGCCTCCAAAGCCTTTTGGCAATGGTCCGGATCTACCATATAAACTTCTCTGCCAAGCACTCGCGATAAAGTAGATTTGGCTACTTCCAACATCTCAAGCATAATACCTGTGGCAGTAGAACCTGAATCTAGTGGGGAGTCAAGAAAGGTCAAGTCTAAGGAAACCGCTGGATCTTACAATACTTTCTTACGCTTCATCTCAAGCTTAGACATGCGATAATATTCTTCCTACAAATGCCAAGGAGAAGCGGTTTAACATACAAAATCAATTAAGATAATTGAATTTCAAGAAGTGCAAAGTACCTCAGAAGTGGTCAGGGGACCATAGAATAAAGATCCAATAGGGGTCAATAGATCTGTGGAAACAATCTGAACAGGAGTCAAGGCTGCACCCACACCCTCACTACCAAATTTAGTCCCTTTAGGGCTGAAACCACCGGGGATAGGACCAGAGTAGTTGGGGACACATCCCCAGGACTCTTTTCTGCTAGAGATTGTTGCTCTAATGCTTAATCCTCTGAACCCTTTTCTTCTGAGCCATGAGCAATAGGCGAGTATCTCTCACCATAACTTTCACCAGTGTCTTCATCCACCAGAGATATATAATCGAGAGGTTTACTGGTTGCACTGTGGGTTCTGTTAGAACTCCTCATAGGATAAACTATTTCCTTCTTCGTTGGAGCTTTGTGTTTCTGCTTAGACTTTGCCTCAGAGGTCTTTTGTTTTTTTGGAGACAGTGACTCAAGAGAATCAGGGTCCTCCATAGTAATCTCCTGCTGAATAATCTCTAGAGCTGTCAATTCCTTTACAATCCTTGGAGAAGTGGTCCTTGAAACTGTTGGACAAAAGAGAAACATGTTAGTGCAGGGCATAGAAGAAAATAATATAAAGTTTCCTCAGAGGTACGTACCTCATTTGGGAGGGACAAAAAAGTCATAAGCTTTCTTCCACCAAGCAATAAAATCAAACAAGAGTTCATTAGGGGAGTCCGGATGATGAATGATAAGGAATTCTTGCTCAAAGGATTCATTCAGGACTTGTTGGATTTTATCTTGGGCTAGGGAAATCGTCTCCCAATGACAGGAAGATGGCGAAGAATGTCTCATGGGAAGCCTTGAGCCAAACCAAATTGTCGGCACCAAAGTTGTAGAAGATACACCTCTGCAGAAATGCTACAATGTCCTTTTTAAGTGAGTTATGCCTAAAAAAGGTGTCTAGCCTTGATGACCAATTTCCAAATATGAATATCTTCACTAGAAAGGCTAAGAGAGAAGCGCCTCAAGAAAAGGGGCAATAAGCTTGCATCTTCATGAGCATGAAACAAAAACATTACAGGAACAATCTTTTCATTCAAACCTCTGAAATAATTGACTACGTCATCACGGGAAAGGGTAGAGCAATAACGAGCTAGCCAGACAAAAAGAGTGACTTGTGGTTCCAATTCCGAGCCTGATCTTAGAGCTGTGAAATAAGTTAGCAGCCATAGTTGGACCAACTAGAAGAAACCATGCAGGTTCTCAAAACCAGGGAAAAATAGCATCTGCAAGCCTTCTATAACAAGTGGCTAGCAAAATGGTGCCCAATACAACTCGTTGACCAACGGCTAGAAGCCTCATTAGATGGCGGTAGCCTGTATTGGGTATTTCAGAAGGCTGGCAAGATATATATCGACAATACAAAATCCAGAGAAATAAGAAGTGGTCATCTTCTTGAGAGAGCTTTGCCACCCTGATCATAAAAATTGCCTGAAAGAGGAAAACACATGTTAAATGCACCCTGTAAGAAAAAGCAGAAGAAAGAGGTGAAGAAAGGCTTTACTGCGGGATAGGTAGACAGTCCTTTGCCTCCTGAGCCAAAGCAAAATTGCAAGGAATCATCTTCTGATAGGTCTTTTGAGGTCAACTCATCAGGTTTCTCTAATCCTATAATGGGCAATCTTGTTAAAGCTATCACATCTCGGAGGGTTATTGACATAATACCTTGCGGGAATATGAAGGAATTGGAACCATAAGACCAGAACTGTAAAGCTCCATAGAGAAGCTTTTTACAAACATGCATAGGTTAAGTTGTCAAGGAGATGAAGTCACTAATCCCTAATTCCTTCCATAATGATTCAAAAGACGGACGGAGGTCGGCTACCCACTGCGACCATCCATCAGGTGAAGAGGTTATCCAACTTTTGAGACGAGTTGTTTTGACAACCGTAGAATGGAGCTTGAGTTTTTATCAGTAATGAGTATGGACCGAGGATGGGAAGGTTGCAACATTGTGGGAGCAATGGTGTAGCATCCATCTAGCTGAAAAATAGGAGGAAAATAGGTTGAAACACTTAGAGATAGGTTTTCTTTGTTTCTCTAAATTATGCAATACTCTACCTCACTAATAGGATGTAGGTACAGATAAGGTTCGCCTTTGGCAAGATGAATAGGCTTTGAGGGCAGCGAAGCCAGCACGATAGCTTTGTTACCTACAGAAAAAGGAAAGGATTTCACACAAATTTTGGGCAGAGTTTCAGCTGTACATGTAGCATCCCAAATTTCCACAAAAGCATCTCAAAGATCCATTCCAAATAGACACCAACAACTTCAGGACCAATCCACAAGCACAAAATCAATAAAGGCAAGTTTGTTACAACTGGTTTTTTTCAACAAAATAACCTGTGGGATCCATGGAATTGATGATACTTAGGGTTCGGGCAACTTCGACAACTGCAAGGGAAACCCACAACAATCAAGCATTAAACCAAAAGAGACAAGACGAGAAGAAACCTATTCGAAGGCTCACCTTGACGTGGATAGAAGAGGTCGAAGCGTCTGACCAACGGCTGAGTGGGGCTCAAAAGCGTCGGCGATAAATGAGGTCCAGCAGTTGGAAGACACATTGGCAAAAGAGACCCACGAACCCACAGGTGCGTCGGGGGTAGAAGATCGGACGAAGGGGCGTTCGACGGTGTGGTGTGTCTCGAAGAATTTGGAGATGGCGAAGAAGGAGTTTGTAAGTTGGGTTTGGAGTCAATATGGGGTTGTTGTGCAGCAATAAAAGCTTAAAGAGAAAAGTTGAGTGTTTTGTGTAACGAAACTCGAGGAATGGGGATTTAAATCATTAGGTTTGAACTCCTGAAGATACTTAGCAATAGACAAGACGGTTTTCTAGTTGTGATTAGTAGGGAAGTCGACGTACTCTCAAAGCCAGAATAAGTAGTCTCTCCTCTCAAAGGTAACGAAAGCCATGTGGGCGGGAATAAAGAAAAATATCCACGCGTGAAGTTATTATAACATCACACGTGCGGGGGGGAAAATTGTTTACAATGTAATTCAGGATAGGGTCTGTTGGGCCGGGCCGAATTACGTTGGCAAGCTGGACACCCAAAAGAAACCCATATTGCAAGCCTAGTTCGTGACCTAAACAATAGTACAGGAAACAAATCATAAACAAGTCCAGAGAATTGCTGCTATACACGACAAGATTGCTAAACAAGGACCAGGGACAACAGGAAATAGAAACATGGTTGTGATCGCCAAAAGGTCGGAATGAAGAAAGAAATAAAAGTTGGACACCCATTATGAATCCGGATTTTAAAGAATGGAAATGCTTGATTGCTAAAAATTTGGAGTAAGGCAAGTGAGGAACACTGATTTGCTGCAGAATGGAAAGTCAAAGGATGAGTTGCACAAGTCAAGGGACAATAGGGCAAGAAATGGAGTAATCAATGGAATCGACACAAACAATGAAATCAAGATGTCCTCTCTGGCAAGGAAGCAAGATGGGCACCAAAATAGTATAAATACGTACTGAGGATGCCAAGGAAAAGGCAACCAATCAATCAAAACAACTCTTACACAACAACATGAGTTCATCACTCTGTTTTTAATTTTCAGTGTTGTCTTCAGTCTTTGTTAACGTCCTCATTTGTTATTTTTATTCAAGAATCCTCAGTAGTCAAGCCTTGTTACAATTTCAATTTTATTTCAATTGTTCATCATTGTTTATCTTGCTATTGTTACTAAATAAGCAAAGAACCCAAGTAAATGATTTATGTCCCTTTATCATTTTCAATTGTTTAATCCAAGAAGTTAGATTTTTTGAGTGCAATCTCTTTCCATAATCCACAAAATTCGGTTTAGATAACCATAAACTCCTTGTCACACTCTCAAAATTCGAGTCAAAGGGCAATGTTGTCCTCTTAGTTTTCTCTCAAGAAAATAAGGGAACAATTATCTACTTAATCTGTGCTTCCTACCAAAGTAAAAAAAAAATTCTCATGTCATATTTTAGTAGGCTTAACAATAGTTCACTTTTACCTTTTCTGATAAATCATCAGCCTCGCAAATGGAGATTTATTCTTTTAAATTTTTGCAAATCCTTGAAACGTTCCCTATCCCGCTCATGCGATGGTTTAAACTCAAGATCTCATGATATTAGATGTTGATGCTTATCAATTTTTTTTTATTAAAAGGCTTGAGTCTTAAAAATCAATGACCACAACCCAGACATCCCAACTAAGTTGGCACCTCTAGTGCGACATTTTCATCTTCCTAAGCTCAATCTAATTAATAAGAAAGAAAAAAGTACAAAAAGAATGATACAACCCCAAAACAAAATGAAGGGGCAATGGAGAGACTATGCAAAAGAAAAGAGTTTTGCAAAACGAAAATGTTCTTTGTCTTGCCCATCATATTCAACCAATGAAGATCAGAAAGCAGGAGCAGTAAACCACCAACGCTCTGTGCGGTCATGAAGGGCTGCTTTGGAAAGTCTGTGTGCCACAGAATTTCCTTCCTTGAAAACATAAGACACCACGACATGCATATTCGCTAATTGAGACAGGCAATGTGACCATTCAGAGAGAAACTTCAAGGGCACCGAACAACTGCGTGACCACAGCAAAGTAACCACATACATGGAGTCACACTCAATCCAAATTCAGTGCCAACCAAAACAATGTGCTCTATTGACTGCATATATGACAACGTATAATTCAGCTTCAAAAGCATAGCAACCAGACAAAGGCACTGCAAAACAACCCTTGACAAAACCATGATAGGTGCGGAAAACTCCACCTGTGCCAGGAGCGCCCATTGACGCCTCGTCTGTGTTTATTTTAATCCAAGAAGGTGAAGGAGGAGACCACCTGACCGAAATAATTTTTGGAGCCTGGGAAGAAATGGCATTGATGCCTAGTCTCCAAAGAATGATCAATTCCTGTTGAGTATTATTCATAGTCCCCACCCGAAATATGTTGCATTCGCGATAGGTGCAAAGAATACATCGGATAGAAGCAAATATAGAAATAAAGTGATCCTCAAAAACCACCTGATTTCGGGCATACCAAATGGCCCAAAACATACTAATCACCGCCGATTGGACGAGAGCTTTCAGTTGCGACCCAAACGGGGATGCCATGGCTTTTAAAAGAATATCAGCAGGTTTGACAATAGAAGTGGAGCACAAAGAGACTTCGAAAACATCTCCCACCGCTTGCCAGAGACGTTTAGCATAAGAACAATCAATAAAAATGTGATCAGCAGTCTCATATGCAATGCCACATAATCTGCAGGAAGATACAATAGTAATACCTCGCCGACGTAATACATCATCCGTAGGAAGACAATTATGAAAAAGTCTCCGTCAGAGAACTGATCTAGATGGCGGCAGAAAATGCTTCCAAATGAACTTGCACCATGGAGGGGGCGGGCCAGATGGGGCATTAGAATGTAGCACTTCCTTACATGAAACCGTCCCATATGGACTCCCCAACCATATCAAACGATCATGCAAAAAAGCACACGGCCGAACCTCCTGTATTAATGAAGTCAAATGTGGGTAGGCTACAAAAAGCTCAGAAGGCAGATTCCATCCATTAGAGTAGAGATTTTGTTGTGCAAAAATTTTTGAGTGTCTTTAGGGACCCTGAGAATCTCAATGAGTGGCTTGCCAAGCCAGTTATCGTGCCAAAAATCCAAATCCGAAGGGGAACCCAGCAGCCATTTAGCGTTGCTTAGAAGCTTGGCAAACATATTTTTAATAGAGCACCAAATAGATGAAGAAAGGTATGGTTTAGGAAAGAGATGCTTCCTTAAAAACTGAGATCGCAGAAAGAGCATTACTGGAGTCTGTAGAGTACATAGATTCCACGCCAACTTTGATAGCAATGCATTATTAAAATCATAGAGGCGTTGAAACCCCAACCCGCCTGCCTTAACAGATGTGCAAACCTTTGCCCAAGAGACCGTGACTGCTTTCTATTCTAAAACCGACCCAGTCCAGATGAAATTGCGAATGACTTTCTAAATGGTTCAGTAGAGTGAGTGGCCATCGATACACTATGAAGGAGTGAATAAGAGACCCATAAATGGTAGATTTCACTAAGCACAAACGCCCTACTAATGATAAAGACTTACCCTTCCATTGCTAAAATTTGGAAATAATCATGTCCGAAATTTGGAAATATTCAATTAAGATGCCATAAGTCGATATACATTCTTAGGCGTGCGCGAATGTAGCTATGTTCTCTATTTTCTACTAATAATAAGTAACTAATATGAAACAATTACCAAAGGAGGTGGTTCTTATTCGTTCATGTCAATAATTCATATCAATTATGAAACAATTACCAAACGAGGTGGTTCATGATATTAGATGTTGGTGGCTGGTGCTTATCAATTAAGATACTCGGTACACATTCTTAGATGTCCAGAATTTGCTTGTGGTGGAAGTTTAGTTGCAAAGTTTGAGAAAAAAAATGAGATTTTTGTAGGAGATTTGGAAGAAAGAAAAGGAAAGAAGGTTCGTCCGTACAAGAATGTGGTGTGTGGGGAAGGAGAAATGAGAAAATCACATGGAAGATGAATAATTGAATATAGGACCTAAATTTTGGTGATAATTGAAGAACTGGAAGTAACTTCAAAAAAAAAATTGCAGTACTGGAAGTAACGTGGTACAAGTGCATGCAACAGAAAATTAATGCAAGAATGGACCACAACTTCTAATTATGGAATTGGCTTTCACAATTGTTTCATAAATTTTTGCCTAATTTCAATCTTAAAAGCCTGCAAATCTACATCATCATATCAACGTTTGCAGTTACAACTATTATTGTTTTGTAGCTCGAAATAGTCTGCAATAAAACTATAAAAGTGGCATCGTCGTTGGCCTTGGTGAACCACCGAAATTTATTTAATTCCTAAAGCCAATAATTTTTTCTTAAGACTAAAAATTGCAGAAACTTTTACAATATTTTCTAATTAAGGTAAAACATTCCTTATTAGTGCAATATTTTATGATATAAAATAAATTTAAAAATATTATTATACCCTTACAAGAAATTATAATTATTTTTTTATTATTATACATTCAACAAGGAATGTTGCACCTTAATTAAGAAATGTTATAAGAGTTCCTGCAACATTTGATTGTAGGAAAAAAATTAGCCTCCTAAAGCCATTTATAGGTTTTTTGTCGGTCGACATATGGATCGATAGTAGACTAGATCTTTTATATAAAATAAACATATTTATTTTGTATATTTGAAAACGTATTAGTGTTTTATATTGCAATTTATTTCTATTCCAAAAAAATATTGCAATTTATTTAATTATATCATTGATGCCTACGTACTATTCGGTTGAAAGACAACATCTAAAACACTAAAAAAGTACAAGATTTGGGAGAGATTTACATTTTATAAATAGAATATAAATATATATAATATCGAATAATAATATAGTACAATGATAAAAAAAAAAAAGCTGAAAGTGTTCGTTTGCAGTTATTTACAGAAGTAAAGAGATCGAATGCCTTTTTAAAAATACAAAATACTCGAATAATAAACATAAAATATGTATAAACTATTAAGGCGTTCCCTATATCATGCAGTTTTTTTTTTATGAAACTAGCATCATGCTAAAAATACATCAAACACAAACTATTCATGAAAATAAAAAAAAAAAGTATTGAATTTTATTTTATCAAGATATTGTAAGAATCTTATACAGTATGATGATCAATCCTTTGTGGTATCAGAACCAAAATGGAAGGCCTTGTTTCTTTCCCAGTTTTCTTAGCGGAGAGTAAGAAGATAACTTAAACCAAGCCATGGATACATGTTGGAGAATTTTTCCGGGGATGCCTTGGTTGAGTTTGGAGAGCGGAAGTGAGTTGAAATGAGAGAGAAAACAACACAAAAAATTTATAGTGGTTCGGTCAACCATGCTTACGTCAACTACCTAAGTCTCACTTATGCTTTTCACTATATCGGAGATTGATTATGGCTCAATCCAACAAAACCTTACATCAAGATTGATTACGGCTCAAACCTCTAAGGCCAAC
>CAODLS011064025.1:0-14003 GCA_948243855.1 Flueggea neowawraea | reverse complement strand
CCAATGCATTATCGGCATTTATACCTCTCAACCACCGAAATTACTCCAGAGATAAGTTATCTTCCTCTTCCATTGCTCTTCCATCCATCCTTTTGCTCTCTTAAGGTAAGAAACGTCTGATAATCCCTTCTTTTCATTATTTTCTATTTTGTATTCACTCGTCTAGGGGTTCAGAAAATGAGCGTTGGGTTTATATCTATTCTTTCCATGTTTAGGGAAGCTAAACATTGTTAGATTTAGGATGTTTAAGGTTGAAATCATGGGATTTTAACCTCAGTTTTGGGAGATTTCATGTTTGAATGAAATGTTTTTTTTTAGCTAGGGATTCAGATTTTGATGATTTTCTTGTTGAATCTGAAGTTGTTTTCATTATATTATGTCAGATTTGAGTTAGAAATGCTTTTATTTGAGTTGGGCTTAGTGAATGGACGCATCATTCATCTTGGGTTTGAGAGATGCTAATTTGGGTGAACAAGCTTGATGATTCTGAGTTTGATTATTGATATAGATGTTAGATTCATGATCAAGAGATCAATTATAGTTAGTATGGGTGAGCGGTCATTAGGGTATTGATCAGATTGAGAGTTTGCATATGTTTAGTTTTCAGTGCCGTTAAGGTTTTAAGGGCATTTGCATTGCATGCATACATTCGGTACCGCCACATGTACCAGTACCCTATTCTGATCAATAGCATGTGATTTGTTTATTTCAGCTTTTTGTGCCTGTCAGCACGACCAACCAGGTACCAGTGGTGTTTGATTGGAATTCAGCTTGACCACCAGGTGAGTGTGGTAATAGCTTTAGACATATAGGTTGTGTCTTTCATAACTTTATAGGTTTTAATGTGTTCAAACCATATATATAAACTGGACTAATTAATAAATTAGGAAGTTTAAAGAAATCTGATTATGTGTAAATCAGGAATTCAGTTGTCAGTATGAGACTTCAGTATCAGTCCTTTATCAGTATAATATTAGCTATTTGTTGCGTGTGCTTGCTATTAGTATATATATATATATATATATATATATATATGAAATATGTTGATTTGGGACACTGATAAATGCTCATTTTATACATATTTATGTACGTCAATTCATATTGTTTTAAATGCGAATTAAGTATTTATAATGAGTTTTGGTAATTTTATATGTTAATTTGTATTTTTCAGGTCAATCAATGGTGTCTTGATGAATTGAAGGAAAACAATTTGAAACGAAGCTTGAAAGATGATATTTGAGGCTTTTGAGAGCCACCAACGGTCACCATGATACAAGCCATGGTCACATAAGGTTTAAATGTGCAAAACCGTCAAGGAAAACAAAGACACAGACAACAATTGAAAGACACGGCCGTGGAAGAGACCGTGGACAAGCCTAGAGCCTTAATCAATCAAGACACAGACAGAACCAATGGACACGACTGTGGATTGGGACATGGTCACGAACATCGTGGGCACCCCTGGACTTAAAAAATGCATGTTTCAGCATGAACACAGACAGAGATTGGTTGGGCACGGTCGTGCCCGTGCCTGTGTCTTATCCCAAGCGCCCTATATCGCCTATTTAAGTGGATTTTGGGATTTAACTATGGGGAACCTACTTTCAGAGGAGAGATACATCAGTTTTGGGTCAAAGAACGTGGGAGCTTCAAGGAGAGCTCAATTGGCATCAAGATTAAAGGGATTTTATGAAGAATTGGAGGATTCATCATGGGTTTTCCTTCTCTCTCGAGTTTTCCTTTTAATTCTATTGTATATCTCTCTAGAACTATGAAGTAATTATTCTTGTGCACTTAAATATGATGAACCCTATATTGATTATGTGATTGTTGGAATTTTGTTATTCATTCAGTTAATTTATGGAATTGTGATTCAATTATGATTTATATTGTGTAATGTTGAGTTGATTGATGCTAGCCTTTCGATTCCAATATTGATTCATGCATGCATAATCGAGAGATTCTTTGTGTGATTGATCGTTCATAATTGAGAGGAGTTGGATGCAAATCTAGAGATAGGTCGACATAAATCCTCTGAATTAGGGTCAAACCTAATAGTGAAATTCACAAATTGATAAAACAACGATAGGGGTTTTAATTAGGAAGAGATTCTGATTAATCAACCTAGTTATTAGGTGTTTGCTAACTCAAGAGAGAGGTTAATAGATCGTAGGAATTTGCACAGTCCAATTGACTAAGTAACTGTTTGAATAACGAGTCATTGTCACTTAATTCGGTCAAGGGGAACTCTAGGTGCCATTGTCCATCATTTATTCTATCATTTAAGTTTAGTTTGCACTTGTTCTTTGTTTATTTTATTTATTCTAAATCAATTAATTTGCCAGCTAGATAACAGAAGGAGAGTTAGTAGCTAATAATTGTAGTCTCTGTCAGATATGACACTCGGTACTCGAAGGTCCACTAGCTATAGACGATAGGTACACTTGCCTTAGTCTTTAGGTGTAGGCTGACGAGCATACCAAGTTTTTGGCGCCGTTGTCGGGGACTAGGATATTAGGAAAGGTTGTACTTTATTAATCTAGCCATTTTTCTTTTCTTTTGTTTTATTTTATTTTATTATTTCTGTTTTCCTTACTTCATTGTTCCTTTTCTTGTTTTCTTTTGTTTGTCTATTCGGAATTACGCTTTGGTTTGTTTGCATTTGTTTTCTTCAGGTTTGTGTTGGTATATGACTCGAAAAAATTCTTCTGGATTAATTAAAGCCGATCCTGAAATTGAGAGAACAACTTTTCAAAATCTCAGACACAGACTCAAAGAATGATCAGAGGAGATAGACAAGGAAAGGACGCAACAATGGAAGGTAATGGTCAACTTCCGAGAGAAAAACCTCCTGGCAGGGTTGTTCAGGCAAATTCAGCATTTCAGCCGATGACTATGTCAGATCATGCTAGGCCGAATTTGATGGGACTGAGTCTAGGATTGTAAGACCAGCTGTGGCAAACAACAATTTTGAGATTAAGCTGAATATCATTCAAATGGTGCAACATCTTGTTCAATTTGAGGGGTTGCAAGATGAGGACCCGAATGTTCATTTAGCCAATTTTCTGGAGATTTGCGATACTTTCAAAATCAATGGGGCCACCAATGATGCAATAAGGTTGAGGTTGTTTCCTTTCTCAATAAAAGGAAGGGCAAAGTAGTGGTTAAATTCTCTGCCACGGGGTTCAATAAATACTTGGGATCAAATGGTAGAGAAGTTTTTGCTGAAATACTTTCCACCTACCAAAACTGCAAAGCTCAAGAATGACATATCTTTTTATGTACAGATTGAGTCTGAATCTCTCTATGATACATGGGAGAGGTTCAAGGAGTGGTTGAGGAGATGTCCGCATCATGGGTTACCAACCTGGCTATTGGTTCAAACGTTTTACAATGGATTGAAATATGGGACTAGACAAATGATTGATGTTGCAGCAGGAGGTACCCTTAATAACAAGATACCAGGGGCTGCACAGGAGTTGATTGAAGAGATGGCTATGAACAGCTACCAATGGCACATAGCACGTTCTAAGCCAACGAAGCCACCAGGGGTGTATGGTGTGGATGCAGTGGCTACTTTGGCTGAGGCTCTGGGCAAGAAGATTGATGGATTCTCAGGAGCGAAATAGGCAGCTTATGTTGAGGATTCAAGAACTCAGGATGGCGTGGAAAATGTGAGCTATGTGAGGCATGAGAGTCATCCTCAGAATAACCCATACATTAACACCTACAATCCAGGGTGGAGAAATCACCCGAATTTTTCATGAGGAGGTTCAAATCAACAGAGACATACTCACCCACCCAGTTTTCAGCAACCACAGCAAACTGTGAAGCCCAACTTTGAGGATCTAATGAGCAAATACATTAAGACCAAGAAAAGCATTTCACCTATATAGAGAATACATTAATGAACCAATGGGCTTCAATTCATAATTTGGGCGCATATAACCACAATGTGGAAAGTCAAGTTGGTCAGCTAGCTAAACTGCTATCTGAAAGGCAACCAAGCTCCCTACCAAGTAACACTGAAATAAACCTGAGGGAGCACGTGATGCCATCTTTTTGAATGGAAGGGATGAGTGCAAGAAAGAACAAAAGGCTCTAAAGAACAATATTGAGGCAAAAATGGTAAAAAAGTGTGAGCCAAAGAGGGTGATTCATGAATAGAGGCCTCAGATTCCTTATCGTGCATCACTTTTAAGAAAGGAGCAAGTGAAAACAGTTACTCGTGTCAATGAGAAGCTGACCATTGAAATAGTAGAGCATCAACAACTGTTGGTCAAAACTGAGAAGGACGAAGAAAGACACCAACACAGTCAGCCAACACATGAGCTACCTGCAAAGCTAAAAGACCCAGGGAGTTTTTCTATCCCTCTTTATATTGGTAGTTTGCATGTTGATAATGCATTGGCTGATTTAGGAGCTAGTGTGAATGTGATGTCTTTTGCTTTGTTCAAAAAGTTAGACTTAGGAGAACTCACACCGTTTAGGGTGACGGTGCATTTAGCTGATAAGTCTATTATGCATCCTAGAAGCATTGTAGCGAATGTTTTGGTTAGAATTGACAGTTTGGTGTTTCCTGTAGATTTTGTGATTCTTGACATGAAGCGTAATCTAGAAATACCATTGATTTTAGGAAGACCATTCTTGGCGACTTCTAGGTCAATTATTGATGTTTATGATCTGGTGTTGACCCTTAGAGTTGAAGATAAATGTGTGAAAATTAATGAATTTAAGGTTCAATATCATTCTGGCTCACATTCTATTGCAGAGGATGTTGTTTTTTCTAATGTGGTGCAGGTACCTGATAAGGAAGAGTCATTTGATACACTAAAGATAAATGAGTCGGTGCCTAGGGTGAAAAAGAAGAGGCACAAGACTCGGAGGCGTAAGGATAAGAAAGAGTATCATGAGTCACCACCCCCGGAAATGAAATCCACAGGGACGTGTCATTTCATATGGCATTTTAAGAACAAAGAGGTGGCTCAGTGTGGCAAGTCGGTGCAAGGAGTTGGTGCGGACACTTCGCACAATGTGTATAAGCCTTAATGATAGGTCACTTACTAATGTCTAGCTAATGACGTTAAAGAAGCACTTCTTGGGAGGCAACCCAAGTTTGGTTTAGTTGAATTTGGTTTTCATTTTGTTTCCTTTAGTTTGCTTTTCAATTTATTTTATTGTTAGTTTACTTGTGTTTTGCAAGGGGCTCTCGCAGCTTCAGGTGAAGATCAAGCCAAGACTCATCTCTACGGACCTAATTTCAGGAAAGTTATAGAACTCTGTAATTTATTCCTTTCCCTTGTGTCTTATATGTTCAATTCTTTACATTAAGGACAATGCAACGTTTAAGTGTGGGTAGAGGTATAAAATTTTTAAAATTTTTGATTGAGTTCTTGATATTGTGGCTGTGAGATGCATGTTATTTGTTGATGTGAATAGATTGACTAGTTGAGAATCTTCATTATACATTTGTTGCTCGAAAATTTGAATTATATGTTCTAGATCCGAATTAGTGTCGAGCTTGTGGCCAAATTGGTTACTTTGGTTTTGTCACTTTTTTAACTCATTACTTAATGAATAAAATGATTGAATAAAGGCAAGCATGATATTGAACAATTGAATGAAATTAAAAGTTTATTGGTTGGCTTGAACCTAAATCAGGGCAAGTAGATGGGGTTCTTCCCTACTCCGCTTTAATAGACATGAGTATGCAAAGCATTGCCACGAAGGGTTTCCTTAGTAACTGGGAACACTCATCATAATGAGTGGTTTTTGCATCAAACGGACTATCATTTGGGGTGGAAACCAAATTAAGTGCACAAAATAAAGCACTAAGGTCGAACTCGATATTTACTGACTGTGTTTGTAGCAATCCAAGCCAAAATGTTGAAAGTATGCAATTAATTGGTTATTATTATCGATTTTGCCTGTAGATGCCTTATGTTTTAATGTTCTATGGTTAATTGAATCAATGACTTGAATGGGTGATCGAGTCAAATTGACTACTTTGGCTTTAAGTTCTAACTCATGTGTGGTTTGAGACCCCAATTTGGATTGACTAGTGATGTATGCATCTCTTAGATTCTCGGCTCTTTAGTTTATTTTCGTTAATGCATAATGTGAAGTCCCATGCCACCACTGATGAAATTTCATTGAAGTATTTTTCTTTTGTTTTAATTCTTTCTTTGTTTGAGGACAAGCAAAAGCTTCAGTGTGGTATAGTTTGACAAACGCTTATTTTATACATATTTATGTGCATCAATTCATATTGTTTTAAATACGAATTAAGCATTTATAATGAGGTTTGGTACTTTTATATGTTAATTTGTATTTTTATGTCAATTGATGGTGTCTTGATGAATTAAAGGAAAGCAAGTCGAAACGGAGCTTGAAACATGATATTTGAGGCTTTTTAGAGCAGCACACTGTCACCATGATTCAAGCCATGACCATGGAAGGTTTAAATGTGCAAAACCGTGAAAGAAAACAAAGACACGGACAACAATTTAAAGATACGACAGTGGAAGAGAAGTGGACTAGCCTGGAGCCTTAATCAATCAAAACACAGACAAAAACCAATGGACACGGCCGTGGATTGGGACACGATCATGGACACGGCCATGGCCATGGCCGTGATCACCTTTGGACTTAAAAAATATGTGTTTCAGCATGCACACGGACGGAGATTGCCCGTGTCTTATCCCAGATGCCCTATTTTGCCTATTTGAGCGGGTTTCGGGATTTAACTCTAGGGAGCTAACTTTCAGATGAGAGATACATTAGTTTTAACTCAGAGAACATGGGAGCTTCTAGCAGAACTCAATTACCATCAAGATTAAAGGGATTTTGCAAAGAATTGGAGGATTCATCATGGGTTTTTCTTCTCTCTAGTTTTCCTTTTAATTTTGTTGTATATCTCTCTAGAAACATGAACTAATTATTCTTGTACACTTAGATATGATGTGATTATGTGATTGTCGGGATTTTGTTATTCATTCAGTTAACTTCTGGAATTGCACTTCAATTATGATTTATATTGTGTATTGTTGAGTTGATTGATGCTAGCCTTTCGATTCCAATATTGATTCATGCATGCGTAATCGAGAGATTCTTTGTGTGATTGATCGTTCATAATTGAGAGGAGTTGCATGCAAACCTAGAGATAGGTCGACATAAATCCTCTGAATTAAGGTCAAACCTAATAGCAAAATTCACAAATCGATAAAGCAACGACAGGGGTTTTAATTAGGAAGAGATTCAAATTAATCAACCTAGTTGTTAGGCATTAGCTAACTCAAGAAAGAGGTTAATATATCGTAGGAATTTCCATGGTCCAATTGCCTGAATAACTGTTTGAATAACGAGTCATTGTCACTTAATTTGGTCTAGGGGGATTCAGCGTCCATGTGACATTGTCCATCATTTGTTCTATCGTTTAAGTTTAGTTTGTGCTTGTTCTTTGTTTATTTTCCTTATTCTAAATCAATTAATTTTCCAGCTAGATAATAAAGGGAGAGTTAGTAGCTAATAATTGTAGTCTCTGTGGGACACGGCACTGGGTACCCGATGGTCCACTAGCTATAGATGATAGGCACACTTGCCTTAGTGTTTAGGTGTAGGCCGACAAGCATACCAGACACTCAGCTACAGAGAGGTGTAGCCTATGGTATACCATTGATCAATCAATGCCCAATTACCAGGGTTGGTGGTAACACTGCGTGTCTGGCCAGACACCCAGTGTTAGGTGGCAGAGTCCACATCAGTTAGTCAGTTAGGAATCAATCAAACCACCTTCAGTTTCATCCCTATCAGTTGTTTAGTATATAGATATATGTATATATGTATAAGCTGGATCTTACACTTGTTGTATGTTGTTTGATGAGGGTACGAACGTTTTCAAGAATGAGTTTTTAAAGTTAGATTATACCTAGAGTGTATATATATGTATTCAGTATATTGCATGCAGTATTTGCGAAATGGTTTCAAAATGGTCTGCGTGATGCACGCATGAGGTAATATGGAGTGTTGCTCCTCACTGAGATTTCTCACCCCCTCCCTTAATACTTTTCAGGTGCTATTGGACTAAGCAACTATCCGGCATTCAAATACTCAGTGAGGCATCATTGATTTGGTTAGTTGATGCCCTTTTTGCTCGGGCTCTTTATTTTGATAGTGATGCGTACCGAATGCTTGTGGGTTACTGGGTTGTATTTTGATTTTTGGGCATTGATTTTACTCATATACGATTTGTAACTAACTTTCAATTTATCATATCTTTGTATATGTATATGACTACATTTTTTGATTTAAATATATATTTTTTCGTATTCATTTATACTCACTTGTATTACAAATGATTTTTTTGGGTAGTACGTCTAATCGTCTGAGGCTTGTGCGGGACGAGTCAGGCTCCTTAGACGGTTCACCTTGTATGCCGGCCATGGTCCGAAAATGGTTTGTGACGTTGAGCGAGAAAATTTTCAAGACGAAGAGCTCTCTTCTAACCAAAAATATGAAGTGAAACCCTTTGTGCCTCCTATTCCATATCCTAAACGGTTTAAGGAACCCAATGTGCCTCCTATTCCATTCCCCCATTAATTGAATAACCATACCTAAGAAAAGGAATGTGAGAAGTTCTTGGTGATGTTCAAGAAGTTAGAATTGAACATACCTTTCTTGGAGGCTATTTCTCAAATGCCGAGCTATGCTAAGTTATTGAAGGAGAAAGTGGTCAATAAGAAAATTGGAGGACTATGCTATGGTGGCAGTTACCAAGGAGTGCAGTGCAGTTTTATTAAAAAAATTCCCTCTGAATGTTAAGAATCTGGAGAGCTTTATAATTCCTTGCACCTTTGGTAAATTGGCAAATGTGGAGTCCTTAAGTGATTTGGGTGCTTCAGTTAACCTAATGCCCTCATCTATATACAAGAAGCTCAAGATTGGATAGCCAACACCTAGGACCATGAAACTCCAACTTCCAAATCGATCCATCAAACAACCATTTGGAGTTGTGGAGAACATCTTGGAAAAATTAGGTAAGTTATTATTCCTTGCTGATTTTTATGTCTTAGATATGGATGATGCATGTGACACCCCCATTATACTTAGGAGACCTTTCTGGGCAACCGGTGGGTTTGTATTGATTTGACTAAGGGAGTATACTCTTTAGAGTGGGGAATGAAATTGAGGAGTTTCATGTTTCTAAGAATGTGCATACATAATTGCTTAATCATAATGAAAATAGGGTACATTATTTAAAAACATGTTGCATGATATCTAAAGAGAAACACTAGTGTCCACAGGAAGTAGAGATTGAGATGAAACCTAGTGCAAAAGCGTGGAAAGAAAGAAATTGGTTGAGAGAGGAAATGAGAAATCAAAAGAGAAGAGAGTGATTATTGTTTGAAAGGTGAGTTTGTTGAGGCACAACATGTTTATTATTTTCCACCAAAAAATCACTTTCTTTGTAACTCCAAAATTCCAATGTTTGGTCCATTCATGATTTCTAAAGTTCATTCATTTGGTCTTATAGACATCATTTTGCATGATCATAAACCAATAACTATTTATAGGAAGCATTTTAGACCTTTGAAAGGATCCACATTGAGGACTATTTGGTGTCCCAAATAGTTCCTTTGCATATGTTCAACATGACATTAAACTACCACTCATTCACAATGATGTTAAACTATGGTTATCTTAGATTTTCATGTGGTGTAGGTTTCAATTTTAGTTTGAATTTTAGGGTAGAAGCACGTTTATGGTTTTTTTTTAATGTCTTTGCGAAAAATGGTATGTGAGGTTATTTTTCCATGCATATATGCCATACCTCTCACCAACTCTATCATGCATATATTTTGTGTTCCTTAACCTTTGTTGTTTCATGCCAATGATGCAATCATGCACTCAAGGTGAAGCAATGGCTAGCAAGCAACAATTAGAGAAGCTTTCTAAACCCTTTCCTTTTACTTTATGTTTTATTATTTCTATTGAACTTGTCCTTATGTTCCTTATGCTTGGTTAGTTTGATCCGAATTTGTATTATTGAATATTGAGAACAATATTCATAGTATGTGTGGGGGAGGGGCTATTGATTGCTTCATTGGGCTAATTCTGTATACGCTTGGTATTGTTCATTTTTTTGTCAACAATGCTGGAAATTTTTTTCTTGAAATCGTACTTAATTTTTTAGAATGCATCAATTTGAAATGAATAGAATTTGGATTGAAATGGTTGAAGGATTTTTGTAGTGTGTTAATATGCTTTTAACATGATTAACAGAGGAATGCATGCTATTTGAAGAAATTTGTTTGTAATTTGGCATTTTTAGGTTGCAAGGTTAAGAATTTTTTTATCAACAACTTTAGTCTATTAGTGGGGCATAATAGAGGCTTACAAGCTTGTTGCTAAGTTAATTTTAAGCAAATTTGCTTAAATGATTTAATTGTGTTTGAAATTTTTTGGAGTAGGCTTGGCTTTTAATTGAATTAAGAGTGCTTATTTTTAATGCTTGGAAAAGGTAAAACCTCTCTTTGAGGATGAACCTAAACAAGGACAAGTGCATGGGTCCCAACTCTATAGTGAGAAACGATAAGTATCCTCAAAGATCAATAATAAGTAGAAACATAGGGACTCTTAATTCACTAACTTGTTTGTAGCACCCAAAAATAAGAGGGAAGAAATAAATTGGATAGTGCAATGAAAGGAATTATGAAAGAAAGCACTTAGTAATGAAAAACAAATGAAAGAGGTCAAGTTTGTTCAACAAAAAAAGGAAATTGTGTTTAAACTTAGTGATAGGGGAGATAAGCCTTATAGATACCAATGGACTAGGGGATTTGATAGATAAATTCTTGAAATTGCAACTTCGTTGATGAACAGCCATTTACACATGTTTTGATATTCGTTTCTATATTATTTTACGTATAGTTTGAGCATTTGTCATGAGTTCTGGTACTTTTATGCTTTAATTTGTATGTTTCAGGTGAATTGATGATGCTTTGATTGAATCGGACAAAAGAAAGCAAAAACTTAGTTTGAAAGATGATTTATTGGGCGTTTAACATGGCATTCGGTTGTCCTCCATCATCCCACTGGTGTGACACGACCGTGCACTATTAGTGGCATAAAATTGGACACTTTAAGGCCAAACATAGACAGAAAAATGCATTGCACTGCTGTGGACTTGCCTACGGACATGGGCACAGTCATGGCATGAATTGTGTACTAGCCTAGAGGCCTTATTTTGATGGACACGGCCTGAACTAAGTGGACACGGACAGAAGAAGGCTGGACATGGGTAGAAACCAGTGTCTATGTACTTGGCCACTGAACAAAAAGTAAGACACGGATGGGAAATGTTGGACACGACCGTGGGTCGTGTCCGTGTGCACCCAGATTATGTTGTTTCATGTTATTTAGCGTGTTTCGGAAACCTAATTGGGGGGCTTACATTAGACACAAAAATACACTAAGTTGAAGTTTAGAGGACATTGAAACTCAAAGAGAACTCAATTGGCATCAAGATTGAAGGGGTTTTGCGAAGAATTAAAGGATTTATCATAGGTTCTTTTTCTCTCTCTAGAACTCCTTCATATCTTGCTGTTTATCTCTCTAGATATATGAACTAAATACTTTGTGCACTTAGATATGATGAACCCTAGATTGATTATGTGATTGTTGGATATTTGTTATTCATTCAGTTTATTTATGGGATTGTGACTTAGTTATGATTTCAACTTTTAAACTGTTGAGTTAATTGCTACTAGCCCATCAATTCCAATACCAAATCATACATGTGCAATTGAGAGATTCTGTGTGTGATTGATCGTTCATAATTTAGAAGAGCTGCATGCAAACCTAGAGATAGGTTGACATAAATCCTCTGAATTAGGGTCAAACCTAATAGTGAAATTCACAATTGGATAAAGCAACGATAGGGGTTTTAATTAGGAAGAGATTTCTATTAATCAACCTAATCGTTAGATGTTAGCCAACTCGAGGGAGCGGTTAATATATCGTAGGAATTTCTACGGTCCAATTGCTTAATTAACTATCACTTAGTTCAGTCTAGGGGAATTTAGCATCTAGGTGCCACTTCCCAACTATTGTTCTATTTCCTTGGCTGTGAGTGTTTGTTCTCGTGTTGAGTTTATTTATTTTCATCATTCAAATAGTTAATTTGTAGGCTAGATAATAGAGGAATGCTAATTACTAGTAATCTTAGTCTCTGTGGGATACGACACTCGATACTCATAGATCCACTTGCTATAGGCGATGGGTACACTTTTTTTAAATCTGTAGGTGTAAGCCGGCAGAATACCATTCGTAATGCTAAGGTTTAGTTTTTGTAAATGATGAGTAGCATTGCCTTTCCTTTCTTGATTATTTTACTTGCATACTTTCATAGTATAAGAATTATCTTGCCTCTATGATTTGAATTGTATTTTTCCCTGAGATTGGAATTGGTTTGCTTAGGAACAAGCAAACAAGTAAGTGTGGAAGAATTTGATGTATGCTAAATTTACATAGTGATTCAAGCATAAATCGTTAGCATTTTGTCCCTAAGTGTACTTAATTGTCCACGTATTTATACTCTTTTTGCATTTTATGTAGGGTGAATGGAAATGCGTGAAATGTGTTTGAAAAGTGATGGAAAAGGCATGAAAAAGGAGTCCACAAAAGGGGCCTAATCGATGGAAAGAAACGAAAGAAAAATTGACTCAAGATGAGCAAATTTTGTCATCACACCCTAGGGTCATGACTATGATGGAGGGTGTGATCAGCAACCAAAGTGCCAATGGACCATAATTGAATCACAATCATTATGGTGATCGTGATCCCATCATGGCTGTGATGAAGGGCGTGACTAAGGGAGCAAAGTTCCAAACCATCCAGAAGAGGCTCATGATCATGAGGAAGCCCATGACACAAACACGGTCATGACCAATGGTTGTTGTTCAAGAAGAGCTGAGATCATGACCATGAGGCCCTGCAGACTTAGATAAAAATGTGACTAGGAGAGAGAAACTTGTGGGGACCAAAGCATATTCAAGGGGCATTTTTGGGAGGTTTTACCTAAGGTTTGTAGGGGACCAACAGGCTTATAACTACACTTCATCCACCCCTTTTTTGGCATCCTTGGACTGGCACATTCAAGAAAGAAAGAAAGAATCATTCTCTTATCCATTCTTTTAGGAAGATGCAAGCATTTAAGAGGAAAGAGAGAAAGGAATTGAAGAAGGTTTTCAACACCCATTGAGAGAAGCTTTATTCTTTCTTTTTATCACCTTTTTCTTTGTTTGAAAATTATGTTTAGGATTTATATTTATTGTTTTATGCTTTATTTTGTAATTATGTTAGCTTAAACCCTTCTTAGGGTGTTAGAAATGTGGACCTTGGATTGATGTTGCTTTAATGGAAGATTATTAATGGGTATTGTGTTTTATTGTTAAATCTATGGTTATTTATGTCCTTATTGCTAAATATATTGTTGGTGCTGATTTTATGACTTGTTTTACATTGAATGATATTGTGCCTAGCTACCATGATGTTGTTTTTGACAAGCCCAAGTGATGAATTGAAAGATGAAGCTCGGGTTAGATCTACAAACATAAAACTTGTCGAGTATTATAGTAGATATGCTTAATGCGTACAAGGTGTTTGATGAAATTCCTCTATGATCCTAACGAGCCTAATTTGGCTAGTTGAGGCCGAAAAGACCCACCTAGGGAGTGTAGGCATAGCTTAAGTGATCCTTAGAGAGGTCTTGAGTGATTCATGTGGAGAGAACACTCACACCCATTTCTTAAAACCCAATTTCATCCATTAGGCAACTAGATCCTTGATTTCATCTTGAAAGCCCTAAAATTTTCTTATGTTTAAATTATTGCTTACTTTTATTTACAAAACCCAAAAAACAACCATTTGATGTTTTTATTTGCCTTTATCTTCTTATTTGATTACAATTAGACACGTTCACTGCGGATTTTGTTGAATAACAT
>CAODLS011063817.1:0-10466 GCA_948243855.1 Flueggea neowawraea | reverse complement strand
GTCTACAGAAACTCGGTACTCATTCTCTCCTTATCTCTTTCATCTTCCTTATTCATTTCCTTCCCAAACACCGACACCGGCAATCCAGCCAATCCTTGAGTCCCTCCAATCACGTTAGACCTCGCAGCTTCATTTCCACCTCCGGCTTGCTCTTGTCCCAAACTCAAGCCTTTTCCAAAATCCGAAAGCAAAAGACTTCCTCCAGGGGTCGTGCGATTCGCATTTGATGTAGAATTCGATCCCATCAGCCTATAGCTCTCCCTTATTTTGTCAAACGAAAGCACAGCAGAACCAGGTCTATTGTTGTTAGCATTGATTTTATCAGAGGTGAAACCGGAAGTGGCAGTGCCAGTACGGGATTTCGAAATGACATTTCGCTTGTAAAGGTCCTGAAACGAAATGGGTTCTTGCTGCTGCGAAGAATCGCAGCCTTGGTTGGGCGATCTCTGCCGATGCTCCGCAAGTCTTTCTTATATCTTCAAGACTACTTCTTGAGGTAGTTGTTGAGGAATCCTTTTCAAAATTAAAATTGGGTATGGTTTCTTCTTTCTGATGTTCTTGCCTTAGTCGGGATTTGACATCACTGAAATGAGAAGAGGATGACGATTGTTGCTGTTGGTGTTGCGGCTGAGAGGTGGTGGAGTCTTGATGGGCAGAATGGTCAGTACCAGGGGGCGATGAAGAGGAAGATGAGGAGAATCTGTGGACAAGAGGGTAGTTGGAGAGGAAGCGGTGTTTGGGTCTGGAGAGAGAGAGCGCCATGAAAGGCCAAGGGGAGAGAAGAGCAGTGAAGAAGGTATGCGGTGAGTCGCAGAGGGTTTTGGGAAAGAGCGTAGAAACTAGAAAGACTGAAAGAGGATTGTGGTTAGGGTTTTGACATTCTTCCGATAATTGCAAATTTTATTAAAGATTGAGGAATACTTATAAAAATGTCAATAAAGGAATTTACATGTGGTGGACAGTCTTTTCATCATAAACTAGGTTAAACCAACTGCGCAATGCGCACACGTGGACCGTGTCATTTCTTTTCATTCAATTCATAAAAAATTAAAATAATTGCAAATAAAATGTAACTCTATTGATTTATAAAATATCAGTAGAAGGTACATCGACAATGGGTTATCATTTATTTTTAATTGCAATTTGCACATGTTAAATTAAATGATATATACTAATCAAACCATTTAATTTAAATTGTAAAAAAAAAGATAATTATCATTATCACTTTAATTAGCTCCAAATAAAATAAATAAATTACACTTGTAAAAATACGACGTAACCAAGTCTCTAATAAAAAATGCATCAAATATCAATATTTGAAAATAAATAATAAATATATTCTGATATATATATATATATATATATATATATATATTATGTATGTATATATATATATATATGTATGTTGATCACATTAGTTAAACCCATAATTAATAAAATTAGATTTCATCCACCATACACCATTGACAGACTTATTATTTGTACCATTCATTAATTATATTTTTGTATTTCCAATTGTTAGGGGCAAAATTAGGGTTATAATCAAACCGAGTTGAGCTCGAACTCTTGGTACTCGAGGTTGGCTCGGTTGAAATACCCCTGAGCTCAAACTCGACACGAGCTTTTATTTTTGTTGGTACTCGGCTCCTTTTTTCAATTAATGTTCGATAGTAGCTCAAGCTCGGCTTGGTTAAAACTCGTTTTCACCATTCACCGCTTAACCCATTTAAAGCTTGTTATAACCGGCTCGTTTGACAACTCGATACCAAGCTCAGTTTGGCTCATTCAACAACTCGTTACTCGGCTCGGCTCAGCTCATTCGATAACTCATCATCAAGCTCAGTTCGGCTCGTTTAAAGGCTCGAAATTTAAACATGATTCAAATTTCTTCAAAATTCAACAACAAAAAAACTACAAAATTTTTACAATGTGAAAAGGCCATATTAATTGCTAATTATGTGAAAATATCTGTGGTAATAACAAGCATTATTGCAATTGCTGTATTTATCTTTCTCCGTATAGACATTACAGTGTAAAATGTGTTGCATTTTTTTTGGGCCATGTCTTTTTTTTTGTGGGTCATATCTAGCTTATATCATGATGACCATGTTAATGTTCAAAATTTTGATTAATATATCTTGTGCTTTTGTTGGAGTTCAATGATTCGTGCTCAAATCTGAGATGCAGATGCCAAACCATGAAGATATTTGTATTCTGGGATCTGTTAACGCAATTCTATTTATAAACTGAAAAGAAAAAAAATCCATATATGTTTTTTTTTTCCAAATAGAATACTATTGGATATACAATGCGTCTCTTCGTTAATTTCCAATGGTTTATTAGATCTTTTATGTTTCTTGGCTTGCAAAATTAAATTAAAGCATCCGAGTTAAATTAAAGAAATCATTAAAGCCTAATTTCAACAGGACCATCTGAAACACAAGAGCACTTAGCCAGAACTAATTTAAATTGAAGAACCATTGCAACAATCTGAAAAACAAGAGCACTTCACATGAACGATAAGAATTTCATCAGAACAAATGCTACGGTGAATCCAGATTCGAAAATAAATCTACCTAGATTCAAAAATTCAACGAAAATCATTTCACATCAAAGAAATCATTAAAGCCTAATTCTAAACAAATATTACTATATATTCTACAATATATTCTTAATATGCTATTCTACTCCTTGCAAAACGGTCCCTTTAACAAAACTTATCCTCTTCCAAAGAAATAGAGTTAATTACCTAATGTGTTTAAATTAAACCGTACATTAATATAAATAAAAAATCATTTTTTTTATTTTAGATACACCATAATTAACTATAATTATATTCTAAATAACAAAAATCTAGATCTTTTTTCATATATAATTCAAAATCTCACAAAAATTACTTACGCCTGTCCCTGTCATTTCTCTCTCTCCTCTCCTCTCCTCTCTCTATCTCTTATCCCTCGTCTTCTCTCTTCCTCATCCACCACCATCCCTCCTCATCCTCTGTCACCAACAACCTCTCCTCTCTATCTCTCTCTTTCTTGCCGCCCCTTTTACAGCCACTACCATTCATCTCTCGTTCTCTCGCTCTATCTCTCTCTCCATTGTTGTAATTCGAAATAGCGATGTGAGATTGCGACGTTTGTCAGGAAAACAGACTATAGAAGAACACATAATTAAACAAGAGCAATCACACAAAAAATACAAGATTTACGTAGTTCGGTCAATTAACCTGCGTCCACAGGCAGAGAGCTAGTAATTTTATTATTTCTGAGTAAAAAAAAACTACAAAATTTACAACGGCTTTCAAAGGCTTCCCAAGACATTCTCAATCCACCTTATATATGTTTACAAGGAATACAAATCAAAATAGACAAGGAAGCCCTAAACAACAACCCTAGACCCGTTAGAACTCATTACACGGTCAAGAAACATAAGACACTGACTGAAGCTTGCAATCCACGGCCTAAATCCAACGTCTGTGTGATGGAATGGCTTGACAATGGATTACACGGGCTGGGACACGGTCGTGTCCATCCATATTGCATCCAAGTCATTTCCTGCATCGTACGCCTGTGTGTCTGTCCGTGTTTAACTATTAACTTGTTTTCCTTCAGAACGTTGTTGAGATACTCGACGGTTGCAGAGCAGAAAGGCATCGAACAAAGATCTGTTCTATCGGACGCGACTTTCGTTCTAGTGGTGTCAAATGGAGATAGACACCATGCAATGCGACGTGAAGACACACGACGGCAACGCGAAGACCAGACGACGGTGGAAATTTGGAATCGTGACGTCATGGAGGAGCTTTGTGCGAGCACGACGCTTTCATTCCAACCGCAACAATGGTTATGGGCGGCGAGGAAGATGATGTTTCAGATTTGTTTTATGAAAAATTATTTGTTTAGTCCTTAAAATTTTATAAAATTATCTTATTAGTTTTTTAAATTGTAGTACATATTATTGTTCATTTATGTACATTTGTGAATATTTGTGTACACTCACTGAATTTCTATCAGTCTAGAAAAAAATTGTAATCATATTATTGCATACTTTTGTACACTAAAAAAATGTAAATGCTTATATACATGTGTAAGTCAATATCGTGTATACCAATTAGAATTTATAAAATCAATTTTTTTGTAAACCTATGCACACGTGTATAGCCAAACTTAAATTCATAAAATTATTTTTTAAAAAATTGCGACCAATTTGTATATTTGTGTATATCATTGTACATTTCGCTATATTTTTTGAAAATTTAGTTTTTTTAAATAATAATTTATCTTGAAAAGCTATTTTTGTTTTAAAAAAAGCCAATTTTACGCCAAAATATCTATATTACTAGTGAATTTAAAAAAAAAATCTATTTTAATACTTGTGCTAACATTTTCTTGCATTTTTAATATTTGGAAACAAGCATTGGCACTTTTGAGATTTGGCGTTAGCAACAAAGTTTGATTCTCCCGTGGATATATGCACTTGTATGTATCCGATTCCAAGAAGTCCGTCCCTTGTAGGCTTCTACCAGGAAAAAGTTCTCGGCACCATTATTCTCTACTGATATCGTGTAGGGGCAATTTTTGAAGGATGTTCTTTTCGCAAAGCCCAATAATTATTTGAACCGAACATATAATATGAAGCAGGAAATATAGATAGATATCCACGTGATTTTTATCAATTAAAATAAGAATATTTTTAAATTAAATATAATAAATTATATTTTTTAATAATTTAATATATCAATTAAATACATTTATATGCTATTTTTTAAAAATTTAATTCTTAAAAATAATTTTATGAAAAGTTAAACTAAACGAATCCTAAATAAACTGCCAACAAAGCATTTTTATTCCAATTAGTAAAATAATTTAGTCATCTAAAAATTTCTGATGGATCACGCTGATATTATACTAATATAATATGAAGCAGGAAAAACAGATAGATATCCAGATGACATATTGACACAGCAAACCGAGGGAGCAACCAAATAAGGTCATTTACCTCGTGTCCTCTGTCGAAAAGCAAACGTATAAAGAAAATAAATGTAAAATCAACACTAGCAAAAGGGACCCACAAAGAGTTGTTGCCTTAAAATCATCTCTCTCAAACCCAAATCCCAACCATCCAAAAGCCTCGATGATCCCGCAACACTGTAATAACAACCGGGCGATCTTCTCCTCTTTGCTTGTTAGTTGCAACCCAGAAGTTGAGACAAACCGCTATCGTCAACAAGGCTCTCTCTTCTGTTAACCCAAGAGATCAGTGTCTTCTCCAATGGAGAAAGAAGATAGTAGTGGCGGTATCAATGAAAAGAGGGTAGATAGAGCTTTGCTGGGCTTCTTTCCAGTTTCTTCAACTAGGATCGAGTGGAAATCTCGAAAGAGATCAGGTAATTTGCCTCTGTTCTTGTTTTATTGTTTTGGTTTAGTGCTTCAATTCTGTTTGCTTCTAAAATAAGGGACAATAACACTGAATTGTGGAACTGAATTTCATTTTCATGAAAGCCTGTCTGATTATTTGTCATAATTTAGTGATGAATTTAGCTGAGTTTTGCTGGTACTAAGAGATCTCTGTGAGTTCCGGAAATTTTAGAGGGTAATTAAGTTATGCCATTTCTGAATTATCTAGCATAGATCTTTGGGTTTCACCATGGATGGAACTCACTACAATCACTTCCAAAATTTCTGTGAAAAAATCCATTAATGCGTCCTTGCAGATGGGGATTGTGATGTTTTGTTTGTTAGAGAGAGGAGGTTGTGACTTTTTCTATTTCTTTACCGGTACGTTAATTTATCGGATGTAGTTGCCTTGCAAAGGATTCTATCTCTTTCATTATTATTGTCACTTTTTGCTATCAGAGCTCGAATGGAAAAAAAAAAAAGAAAAGAAAAGAAAGAAAGCAAAAGGTCCGCTGTTTTAGTCCAAGATCATCAAATTTGCTTATTCATTAATGCTTAATAGACGACCTGATGATGAATTATCACATCAAACTTAATAGTAGTAGTGACTAATTGTGCACAAAATCAAAATTAAGTTGAAACGCTGATTAAAAACCAACGACCTATTTAATTGACTCTCAATCGATCAGATGTTTCTTGTTTATCTCCTCGTTTTTTGATTGCCATATGCCAATTAATGTCAATTCTAATCACTTTGCTCATGGGAAACCGATTTTTAATCCTTTCCTCTCATTGTACGCAATGGATTCACTAGTCTAAATCTAATGGATGCTTTCCTATAAATTTATATTTGCCTTTGTTGAAGCTTAGTATGGGATTGCAGGATATGTGTTCCATGGTATTTTGTTATGTTTATACGTGTATAGATGTGCTATTCGAAAATTGTTTTAGACTGGAATGGTAACTTCTTTCCAGCAGCTAGTGCGAGGAATTTATACAAGGTAACAAACGACCCTGCTAATGAAACACCCACCAAACAGGAAGAATCTCCACAGGATGAAAACATGTCGACAAACGCAGATGCATTTCAAGAACTGTCTGAACGTCGGAAGGCTCTCTTTGAACCATTAGAACCTGCAACAAATATAAATGGCAAACGACCATCAGCCGAGTCACTACTCCCTCCACCGGATTTCGACTCAGCTAACTATCCTAAAGGATGGCTAATTGGAAAGAAGAGAAAGCTTGTGAATGTTGATGTGGTAGAGAGTATGCGAAGGATCGCTGTACAAGAAATGAACAGAAAGGTACTGGGTTCCATGTACTTAAGAACTCAATCATGTTTTTCTGCAGCAGCATGTGAATGAAAGCTAATAGGAATATCTTTCAGGACCGGGAGATTGACGGCCTAAATGAGCAGCTGGAAGAGGACGCTCGGGTTCTTGAACATCTTCAGCTCCAGCTTCTACAAGAAAAAAGCAAGCGCACAGAGGTAGAGAGAGAAAATAAGATGCTGCAAGAACAGATATCGATGTTGATGAACATGCTGCAGGAAAATGAAACAATGGAGGATGAGGTTGCTGGAGATGAAGGCTCTCAAGGAACCTTAAAAGTTGTATGATCTATTCTTTTATAGGTTTTGTGGAAGTTAGAAGCTCTTACATAATGGATATTGCATAGTAGTCCAGTTAGAGTTTTATAGTGCCTTGTGTATGCTTGAATTGCTCGTGATCAGTCCAAATTTATTGGTCAGTTCTTTGTATTCTAAAGATTATTGACTATTTAAGTGGCTCAATAATCCAGTGAAACAAATACAAATATCGTGTCTGATTATTATTTTTTGGCTGGATTTGGCTCTGATAAATTATATTTATTGTTTTCTTGAACTCTTATGTTTTTTTTCTTTATCTTGTGTAATTAGCAAATGTGTCCCATCAAAACTTTCATTTTGTCCTTGCCACGCTAGAACATATAATTTTAATTTTAAGAGGTAATTACTATTTTATTTTGAAGTTATACTGTAATTTTTTATTCAGTTTTTTAGTTTTAAAAAATCTTTTATTATGTCTCTATTTGCATACAGTGTAAATTCAGAACAAATAGTTAATACTTAATCTTAGTATTACAGGTTCTGCACATAACATTTATATTCAAATTTAAAGTAATAGATACTAGAATTAGGTATTAAATATCTGTTTTGCGCTGACACTGTGTACGAACATGAACCTAATAGGAGGTTTTTCAAAACTGAGAGACTGAATAAAAGATTACAGTATACTTCAAGGGCATAATAGTAATTATCCCTAATTTTAAAATTTTTTAATTATTAAATATAATTTGGCAAAAATAAATATTGTAAATTAGTTATTACAATCTCTCAAACAATACGATGCTAGAAAAAAAAAACATGTATAAACCCTATTATAACCAAATGAAAACCTTTATTACAATTGAGTCAATTATGCCAAGTTCATAGCAATCCTTAATGATTGTCCAAGTTTATTAATATATATGTGTTACGTTCATCAAGAAATGGAACCACAACATGAGTCTAAAATAGGAAAAATTCCCGATGACATTTTTTACTTGAAGAATTAGGCTAGTCTCTTTTAACAATACCCCCAAATTAAGGATGAACCTAGAAACATGCAAGAGGTTTTCTTGTCATTACGAAGGTGGAGTGATTAGCGTCTATGAGGATCGATCAAACTTGGGTTTCGATTGATCTCCCTGAATGTCGCAAAGCCATTGGGGGCAAGTGGTTGCACAAGGTTAAGCGATCAACCAATGGGAATCTTATTAAGTGCAAGTTGTGAAAGGGTTCATATATCAGGAAGGGATTGACTATAAGGAAACTTTCTTGCCTATTGTGAGATCTTCTTCTATAAGGTTAATTCTATCTTGGTAGCTAGTTTGGACCTTGATTTGCATCAAATGGGCGTGTAGACTACGCTCCTCAATGAGAAACTAGATGATTCAACCTGAAGATTTCATCGTCTCAAACAACGAACATAAGTTTTTGTGAATGAAAAGATCAATCTATAGCCTCAAACAGTCTTTGAGACAATGGTACATTTACTTCATGAAGTGATTGTCTCATACAACTTTGGCATGACCGATGATAACCATTACGTCTACGTCAATCACTCAAATGACAAGTTTGTCATCTATATTTGTATGTCGATGAAATGCTCATAGATGGGAATTTCTTGACCTTCATCAAAGATATTGAAGATTAGTTGTCATCCAAGTTTGAGAAGAAAGATATATGTTCAGTAGGGTATATTCTTAGAGTTAAGATTTTAAGAGATCGATCAAGAAATTTGTTATCCCCTTCACAAAATAGTTAAATCAACAAGGTCCTCGAACAATTTATTATTTAGTACTACAACTTGTTGACCACCTAATTGAAAATGGTGAGTGTCGTAGTAAGAATATTTTCCTAGAAACGACACAAAAGATTGAGCATATGAAAAAGATTCCATATGAAAGTGCTATTGGTAGTCTCATATTGTGTACGAGGCCTATTATTTGCTTTCTTATTGTTCTAGTAAGCAGATTTCAGTCAAATCCTAAGGAAGCACATTGGAAAACACTGAAGAGGATACTTATATGGGGATTGTAACTTCGCACTATTTTATTAAGGATAAAAAATCTATGAAGTAGAGAATACACAAATGTTATTGGGTTGGTGATGTGGCATATGGATATGTTTTCTAGCTCAAAATGGTGCTAAATAGTATAGTAGAAACAAACAAACAAGGGAAACTTTGCCTAACATAGAAGTTGAGTATATAGCTTCATTAGTTGTAGTGCAAGAGGCAATTTGGATCACCTACTGAAGAGACTCGGTCCCAATATAAATGGAAATCCGAGAGGGGGTGAATTAGATTTTTTAGCAAACTAAAAACTTTGTTGAAAATCTTTTGGAAACTAAAAAAAATAAAGTTCTTTTAAACTAAAATTAAAGTTAAATGCGAAAGCAACTTAGAACCAAAGATCCAATCCACACACAAAAATATAAATCAAATGCAAATGCAAAGCAAGTGAGAGGAGAGAGTAAGGTAAGATAGAACAAATCCGATTTATAATGGTCCAGTCCTCCTTGACCTACATCCACTCCTTAAGAATTCTCTCAAGAATTTCAATCCACTATCTCCTCAATTTCGGGTGGAGGGAAACCATTTACAAGAACTTGTTTTGCGGGATCAACAAGCAAACTGTTACACCTTGTTTTTACGGGCTTAACAAGAAAACCGTTTCCCTAGTTTTTGCATGCCCAACTAGAAAACCATAACCACTTTTTTTCAAGACAAAATAAGCAAATCAAATCTCTAGTTTTTGCAGGCTTAACTAGAAAACCGTTACCCACTAGTTTTCTAAGGCTCACTAGCAACCATTCTCGTTTTTTCTAAGGCACAACAAGAAAACTTATCTACCCAAGCAAATAACCTAGCTTGTTACAAATTCAACCCAAGATATAGAAAATTTAAGCTCACACAAACCCAGAAGTAAAATAGCAAGTAAATAGCTCAAATGGATTAGAAGGTCGAAATGAGAGAGAAAATAAATAACAAGTCTTAGCAAATGTATCTCTTACTTATCTTCTATTATGGGATGTCTATTTATAGTCCCTCTTAGAAATATAGCCATTGGAAGCCTCGAAGTAGCAGTTTTGAGAGAGTGGAAAACTCTGATTTTAATTGACGTCATTGTAATCAGCGGGCTTCGTTGTCCGTGCTATATGTGTTAATAGTCCTCTATGTGTTTTTTTTGATGGATCTGCATGCGTTGTTCTTCGTTCCAGAATATCCAACTATTAGAATTGTGCCCTAGTCCAATCATTAATGTGCATTGTCATTTAATTATTTAATAAAGATGCATTCATTTCTATGAAATACAATATGTTTTATGAAGATAAAACTCCATGAATAGTCTATTCTTCCTTGTGCCATTAAGTGCGTGACTTGATAGTAAAACCATAAGGAAAAAGGAATACTATTCTAAATGTCCCTAATCGATCATTATCATGGGAATGATAATGAATTAAAGATTAGTATGTTGCTA
>CAODLS011063790.1:0-16019 GCA_948243855.1 Flueggea neowawraea | reverse complement strand
TTTCACATATCTCATAACAACTCATAGCAATGCAATATATCAGACAATATACAATATATCACGTAAAGCATGTAATGAATTCACTCATAAGACAAAACAAGATGGAGTCCCCTAGTTTGTATCTGGATCCTCACCATAGCCCTTCTCACCTATTACACATGTTAACATAATTGCTTTTCAATACAGAATGCATATGCAACCATATATGCATGCAATGCTCGAATGATGCATGTTCCAATATCGACACTACTAATATATATCTATACAAGCAATTTGGTATTAATTATAGACTCTCATATGTTTTCTACCACTCTTATAGGCGTCTGATATTTAACGACAATTGACGAAATGCAAATTAATCCTATTTACATAATCTGACCAGTTCGCATTTTCCTCTCCCGTTGACAACCAGACGAACTCATTTTATTCTCAGATTTAAACCACATATAAAACACATATAAGGATTAACTTTTACCAAAAATTAGACTCTACATCGTTCAAAGGAAGTCTACGTACTATATCGAACTACTGTTTTTACCAGAATAGACCTGTTTACACTAATTCATATCCATAGTAGGTTATACTCATAGGTAGCATCTGAAAATTTACAGATACATTGTACACACATAAATAAATAAATTTTATTCTTCACATCTCGACTACATCCATCTACAAATGCCTCAAAACAGGGTTGTGATACAAACTGAAATCTAGATACAATCAGACTCATATTTCAGTTCATAGGTGTTGTATGCTTAGTTCATGTTCCAATCAGAATCAGACCTCTAAATACATATATTAATATATATTCAACAGATAAGAATGGAGGAAATCACTTACTTTGCTCCTAGGATGCAATAGACGTGAAATTGACGATTTATAGGTTTCCTATCAAATTTTCTAAGAAAATATGTTCTTCTCCTCTTTTCTCTCATTTTACCCTTATGTTTTCTCTCAATTACGTGACATGAGAATGAAACAAATGAGTCATGCTTTCTTAATATCAGATTTTATCAAGTTCATCCCAAGCACGAGGTGGCGTCGTGCTTAGGTGGTCCAATCAGTGGGTTCCACTTTTCTTCTTCTTATCAGCTCAATTTTTTATGTTTTTGACACCTAAACAGGCCAAAAACTACAGGAACCAAATTTAAATTGTTTATACACCTATCCTAATGTATTTAAGAATCCGCCTATTAACCCTTCTTTTGTAATAGTCTAACTTTTGAACCCTGATTGTCCTACCGATAAATATTTTATTACTCTCAAAATTATTCTAAAATATTCTCTAACCATATGGACAACGTATGCAGCTTCAGATCAATTTATATTGTATGCAATGCATGCACGTGTATATGCGGTTTTGGTCATAATCGTGACAAGATTACCACGACATACTAGTGTCTAGTCATGTAACTTTGATCCCACTCTACACAACCTGCTTAGGGTTGCTAAAAAGGTAAAGGATGGGTTGCATCACAAAACATTTGAGTATGGTGTTTGATCAAGATAGGATTGCCACCCTTAGTAATATAAGGAAAGTGTCTCATTGGGTCTATCAATTGAGTAAAGAGAACTTAAATCCATGGCCATAGTCTAATTGGTTGTAACTTGGGAAGTTGAATCAATTTGGTGTAGTTTCTTTTAACTTGGTGATTGATGAATTCTTTCAAGATGAGGGGTTGACACTATCCATGCCCTTTACTCGAAGAGATACGAAATGACAAGGGAATAAATTACACGACAATCTTTCAACATAGGCATAAGTCGCTCTATGACAATTCGAGTTCACTTGGGGGTTTGATGGCGAGCTAGGGCCTAATATTACCAAGTAATTTAGGAGTCAAATCCTAGGTTACTACCCTCGTGAACGAGGACTTAGAGGGTCACAAATAATAACACGTTGTAGGGATAACATTATTTCTAAGATGAATAATGTTCAAGTGAGCAATCCTAGTCTGACTAGGATTCCTATTTTGTCTCATAGATGAACATCCTCGAAGAGGTGACCTAAATGTATAGGATACTTTAATCTGATACCTAATTAATTTAGAAACCCAAAAATCTCATTTCACATGAGAGTCCTAGTTTGACTAGGAATCCCAATAGAAATGGGAGTCATAGTGTAATTAGGATAAGTTCTGAAATGGAAACTAATGACCGTCTTATGTTTCAATATAACTAATCCTAACACTTGGAAATTATCAATGTTAAGAGTCCTAATGCGATTAGGATTCCTAATTATGGTAGGATTCCTATTATGAATAGGATCAGAGAAATGACAAAACTAGTTTGACTAGTTTGTGTCTGTACTAAGAGTTTAGAGCGCAATAGTGAGTAGTCCTAATTTGATTAGGACATCTCGGGATGAGTGATAATTAAATGAGGATTCTCCATGTCTATTTAATTATTGGATAATTGAATAAAATATAAATCTTTGTTGGACTTAGATATATGTTGCAACAGACTTGTATTGCGCTTATGCTTGTTTAATGGGTAGAAGCCTCAAGCCCATTAAGCCCAAGTTAAGTAGGGCTAATTAAGCTCATTCCTAGTGTAATAATGAATTTAATTTATTACCAATAAAGAGGGTCTGGTCGTCCATTATGAGTTCTGAAAGGATTTGGAATATCTTCCTACAAGATAGGAAGATATCTCACTTGATGTGGGCTAGAATCATGGAGATATTATTGGAGGTGTTTAGAAAAAACTAGCCCCATTTGGACTAGGGTATTTAAGGGTATTTTAAGTGAATTTTTGGCAGCCTAATTCGTGCATATGTTGGGAAAAATGTTGCTGCCATTGCTTCCATTGTTATTGCCAAAACCCTAAACACCTAGATCCATAAAAGTGTTCATAGAGCACCGATTCGAACCCAGTCCTAAGCCGCAAACTCCTAGCCGTAATTGTGGACCAATTTGGTGTGGATACCGACAGAGACACCATAATTTTGGTGTTATGGAGTGGCTGGTCAAACACAAAAAAGGATAAATAAGTTCGTGACTCGATCATCTTCTTCGCAGTTATTCGGTGTTTTACAAGGTAAACATTCACAACTCCTTCTTTTGTTGTATGTATCGATTGTTTTCATGGATCTTGGCATTTGATAATGTGTAAAAATTTAAAAATCTTCTACATTTTTTTACACTTTATCCAACAATATCTTACTCCCACTGAATCTTTTGGAAATAAACTCTCTTTCCAAAAGACAACATTGTGAGCAACAAACACTTTATGCTCGGGTTGGATGTAAAAATAGTATTCTTTTTATTTTTTGATACCCCGCAAAGAAACTCTTATCAACTTTGGGTGAAAGCTTTTCTGAATTCAAATGCTTAACATAAGCCTCACAACCCCAAATCTTGAGAAAACATAAAATGGGACGTTTCCCAGTCCATATCTTATATGGTGTTTTCTCAACCGCTTTTGATGGAATTCTATTCAGTATCTCATACTCAATTTAACTTATTGGCCCACAAACATCTGTATATATAAGGCCCAATAAATCATTAGCCCTTTCAGCATGTCCAATGAAAGGAGTCTTAGTCATTTTGCCTAACAAACAAGATTCACATGTTTCAAATGACTCTAAGTCAAATGAATCAATAAGTCTATCCTTATGGACTTTAAAAATGCGTTTTTCATTCACATGGCCTAAACGGCAATGCCGAAAGTAGATTGGATTCAAATAATTGGATTTAAATCTCTTAGTATCGATGTTATAGATGAGCTTGGATTGTTCCAAGTTTAGAACATATAGACCATTAGATATTTGGGCAAAGCCATAAAACATGTCTCCATGGTAGATGGAGAAATTATTTTTCTTAATAATAAAATAAAATCCATCCAAATCTAAACAAGAAATTGAAATAATGTTTCTGCTCATGGCATACACATAAAAACAATTATTTAACTCTAAAACAAGTCCGCTAGGCAAAGCTAAATCATAAGTTCTTACGGCTAATGCAACAACTTGTTGCCCATTTCCAACTCGCAGTCCACTTCGCCTTTAGCAAATAATCTACTGCTTGTTAGACCCTGCACATTCATGCAAATTTTGAGGTTCACATTCAATATCCAATACCCATGAAGCAAAAGTAGATAAATCGACTTCTATAACAAAGATACCTGAAGCAGTAACCTCACTACGGTTCTTCTTCAGATCTTCCAAGTAAAGCTTGCAATTCCTCTTCCAATGACCTGATTCATTGCAAAAAGAAGCAAACTCCCTCATTGGGTTGCTTGGGCTTCTTGGTCTTGCACTTGGATTTGGCTTGGACTGTTCCTTGCCCTTTCCACCCTTACCTTTACCTTCTTTTTGAAGCCCTCTCCCTTTTGAACCATGAGTATATGATTTTTTTTCTGAATGTTCTTTTCAACATTCTTCAACATTCCATGTAACTCAAAAACATTCTTATCCATTGAGTGCATATTATAGTTCATGAAAAACTACTCATAACTCTTGGGTAAGGAACCCAGAATTAGGTCAATAGCCAACTCTTGACTAATTTCAGCACCAAGTTTTCCAAGGTGATCTATATAACCTTTCATCTTTATCAGATGAGCACTTATCGAAGTGCCTAAATTCATCTTGGATGCATTCAATTCCTTAGTGGTTGCAAACCTTTCTTGACGTGCTTGCACTTGAAACATTTCCTTGAGAAGCATCATTGTTTCAAATGCTTCCATTTCCTCAAATTACTGCTAAAGCTCAGAGTTCATGGTGGTAAGCGTAAGACATGTTACATCCACTGAACCATTCACATGCTTTTGATAAGCATCCGTTTCAGCTCTTGGGGCATTGTTAACAGGTTCATTAGGGATTTCCCATTATAGGACGTAAAGTTTCCTTTCTTGTTTGAGGACAATCGTCAGATTTTGAGATCAATCAAGGAAGTTAGTCCCACTAAGCTTTTCCTCCTTAAGGACAGATCACAGAGAAAAGTTTGAAGTATTTGTGTTTGATGCCATTTGTCTATATAAAAAAACATGCAAAGTATTTAATAAATAAGGTCTTAAAACTCCCATTATTTTTTATCAAATTAATGTCCCGCTAATCAATTCGAAAACAATCTTATTGTTTCTCAGTAGGTCAAGATCCATATTTCACTTAATTTTAAATTTGGCTTTGGCTCAAGACTTAAAATTAAGTTATTTAGTTAGGAACTCTTTCCAATTAAATCATATATAATTCTTGAATTCTATGGGATTTTGACATATCATGTCCTGACATATGAAATTCCATCTTATGCCCATAGGTCCAAAACCGTTTTGATAGCCTAGTTAAGTCTAATCATATTCAAACTTATGAATATCAACATTACCCATCTCTTGTATTCCTAAGATCGTCTAATACACCCTGCTTTGGTAGAATCTATATTTAGACTATCGAAGTATTGTCAAGTGTTTAATTATGGAAGGCATTTTATGACTTACTATTTAGGTGAGGGATTTACTTTGTATAGACATTACAAAGTCGTTCGATAATAATTTATATATTTTCCACCACATACATGCATCACATACAAGTATATATATAAAGAAGAATTAAAACGTGAGATGACATGACCCATAAACCTAACTAATCTCCATAAGCCAATATGAAGATTAAATACTTAACCTTTAAGTGCTCTTCATCTTCGTCGGCTTGACTTCATGATAACAAACATGCCTCCATTCATCATTACGAGTAAATAACATACCTATGCTATTATATATTAAAGTAATGAATTAAAGACACACATGTCACGCCATAAAGCCCAAAATAAGTATGAATAAAAATTACATAGTACAATCTCATAATATAACCTGTCAATCACATTGAACATTCATTTTGGGTCATGTCATGCACCATGCAAAAGCATATAAACACATATACCACATAATCATATTATGGTCATATAAAATTTTAGTTTTCATCAATGTAATTAATTATAAGGCGCTATGCAGAGTTAGAACGGCTGTCTCGCTAGCTGATTAGCGGGCAGGGGTACCGCCTCTTGCAGGGTTTGTTGTTGCCTTAGAAATCCCTTGGATGCCAATCATATCAACATTCAAATTAACTTCAAATCACATGTAAAATTACCATTCATACTCATAATTCTAATCACATTAGGAATCCCAATCATACTAGGAGTAATAATCCTAATCATATTAGAAATAAGAAACCTAGTCATGTTAAGAGTAGAAATTAATGTTCTTCAATTTTAATCCCATTAAACAGAATGAACCGAATTTACAAACAACATATCATGAACATATTATATCATATATAATAGATCATTAACAAAAGTTCAAATATATCACATAATAAGAAATCATAATTATCAAAATTGGAAGTGGCTCTGATACTACTGTTCGAATCCGACTAAGAAATATCTATTTACCTCAATATTTTGAAGCAAGAATGAGGAGATGCTGTTGAATTAGAGTCTTATACGCTGCAGGATGCGAATGTCCTCTATCGGTGTCCACACGAATGAACTGCAAAGGTGTAGATGTGCTAGCACCGAATTTTTTAGGACACTCTAAAAAATAATGTCTCACAATTTTTCTCTCTTATTTGAGTGGTATGGACGTCAATAATTATTAGAAGAAGAAGCAGCTAGGGTTTCATAAGAAGCCTACTTAAAGACCTTAATAAACCCTAGTCCTAGTCTTATTAGGAGATCCAATTCTAGTCCTACAAGAATTTGTTTATTCCTTGTCTTACAAGGATTGACCACTTCAATAATTATTCCTAATAAATAAAATTCGACCCTTTTTATTTTTCATAAAAATGCCAATTGCCATGTTGACCAAGTGAAACTCCTCTTACTTGACTAAGTCAAATGAATAGCTCACTTTGACTAAGTCAAAGAGACTTTTTCTTTTGTTGATTAAGAAAAACAAACTATTTTAATCCTTTTGTCACACGATATCTCGATTAAGAATAAAACATAGATCGCGTCATCTTTATATAACTTAATCAAATATTTCTTGATACCCAAGTAGACTGATAAAACAAATGATATTGATAACCCCAATCAATTTTATTTGAGCATGGCCATGCATTTCATCTGTCCTACTTGTCAAGTGACCAATAGATATCTCACTCAAATAAGAGTGAGACAAATACTTTTACTGTCACTCACATTCCTCTACATGATTTACCATATGTCCAATTATAGCTTGTATTATCATCATCTTACAGACGGCGTTGAACTATATCAAAACATAAAACTCCTCATGTAAGGATCCATGGTGAATTCATGTCGAATGACTTAAATATCACTGTTGCGATAAGAAATACTGATGACATATTCCATGTAGTATTTCTCATAGCGGGTCAGTCCAATATCATGTTCTCAACATGTATCTATGTTCTAAGCAACATCCCATGTCCATGCTTAGCAAAACATGATCATCTCTTAGAGTGCATACTAGTCTTGCCTCATTATTATTCCAATAATAATGAATGACAGGGACTATTTAGAATAATGTTCCTTTATCTTAATGTTTTACTATCAAGTCACATACTTGATGACATAAGACTTAATCAGCTATTCACGGATACACTTATCAAGTTAATGCATTAATAAATAACATGACAATATATATATGCCAAAATGAAAGGCCTCATATTTATTAATTTGTAATATAAATGACAATGTTCATATGATTGGGTTAGGGGATATCACTAACATTGAATTAGTAAAATGAATTGGGTAGATGTTTTGAATGTTCGAGGGTTGAGCAAGATGGGCTAGGCCTATGGCTTGGTTCACCTCGTATGGCAGTCTTGTTTAGTTCTCTAGTCGCGACAGTTAGTGCACTCATATTATGTCCAATTTAAAAATGCAATTTTATCTAAGTTTCTATTTAGACAAATAATAATATGTCAAGGTCGATTTATCCAATTACACCCAGTCTATTATAGCAGTAGATTGTATCACAGTTTTTCAAAAAAATCAGTTTAAAGATACTCCTTGTAAGACTGTTTCAGAGATTATCATAAAATCCTGTAAGTTGGATTTCTTTTCTTCCCTCTTTTGTCATCAATCAAAGAGGGCTATAAAAGGCAGACAAAAGCCATATAAAAGGAATACAACACAATAAATAAGAGATTATCAACATGAAAGGATATCAACATCATGCCATAAAATATATACAAAACTAGAAGTACAAAAGATATACATAGGAGTACATAATAAAATACAAATTATAAATGGCTAAGATCGTATCTATAGCCAACTCCTTTGTTAGAGGAGTGCCAAGTCTCTCTAGTTGATCAAGATGACCTTTCATCTTGAGAACGTGTGCACTCACCGAAGTACCATGAGTCATCTTACACTCATTCAATGCCTTCATTGTCAACAACCTTTCTTGATGGGCTTGCTCTTGGAATATTTTCGTGAGATGCTTAATCATATCAAATGCTTCCATAGTTTCGAATTGCTTTTGTAAATCTGGAACCATGGTAGCAAACATGAGACATATGACCTCTACTGAGTCACTCATATGCTTCTCACAAGCATCCTTTTATGCTCTTAGAGCATGGGATGGAGGTACAGGGGGAAACGCTGTCTTTAGGACATAAATCTTCCTTTCTTGCTTAAGAATAATTCTTAAGTTTTGAGACCAATCAAGATAGTTAGTCCCATTCAATTCTAAGGCATAACTCTATCATTGTCCATATCTTCATAGCATTCTCACAAGAAGTTGTTCTATTGTGCTCTTCTTGATTGAAAGCACAATATATGAGTTATGTAGCCTTTGAATTGAGATGGGTGGTCTTCCAATCTTCATCATTAAATTCGACGTACGTCTTCAGAGTTCCATCTTCCTTCTTTGGAATTTTTGGACCAAGAACAATGACTTTCCAAATGTCAATATCTTAAGCTTGAATGAAGAAAGACATTATCTTCTTCCAATAGATGAAATTCGACCCATCGAGGTCGATTGAGAGCATTCCATTTGGTGTGGGTTATGACATGTAAAGCCATCTCATAAATTTTACTCTTCCGATGTTAAGTCACTTCAAATAAGATCCCTAAGCTCTAATGCCAATTGTAGAGTCAATTACCACACTAGAAGGGACGAGGTTGAATAGTGTAGTGTGTGAAGCTTTGAAATTTTTTCGACATTAAATAAAGTAGAGAGTGTAGAGAAGAAGGAACATAAGGATTTATAGTGCTTTAACCAACTCTTTGCCTATGTCCACTACTTAAGTCTCACCACTTTGGATTTCCATTATCAATCAACCAATATTACAACTTCACTTTCTATCTAAGTCAGAACTCTTACAACTTTCTTGATTCTAGTTCAAAAATAAATGAACCTAAGGATCTACCCTTTGATCCCAACTCACAAACACTCTTAAAAATATTTTCACTCCCAATAGTAAATGAACTAGTGATACAAGTAATAAATGAATAAATTAATGAGTAATACAACTTGTATCAATGTGAGAGAGAAAAATGTATGCTTTGACGCTTGGTAGTTGTAAGAATAAATGCTCAGGTGTTGTTTCTTATGTTTCTGACCTACCAAGTATGTATTTATACTTCTATCAGTGTTTTGGGATGTTGTAAGAAAAATTCTAGTCGTTTTTGTCCGGTATGGATTTCATTTAATGCACCTGTCAGACTTGTTAATGTACGTGTGTTTAGACTTGCATACGTTATCTGGATCACATCTAGTTGACATACATTAGCTCACCCTTAATGTACATTGATAATAGCTCGGTTCCCATTTAATGTACATTGCCTACATGTTTGTGTATGTTGTTTTGACACTTAAGCATTCCAATAACTTTTGCTTTTCATTTGGAGTTTTTGACATGTGTCTTGTCCATGCTTACGTATGTTGGCCTACCATAATGCATGCTACTAATTGTCTTGCATAAGTTATGTACCTTTAGTTGACCATTTCTTATAGCTTTTGTCTAAATCTTCACAAAATTCCAACATGTATACCCTGATCTCCAAATATCAACTTTGTCTTGTGGTGATTATGTACATTACCATTTGTTCCTAACTTGCGTTAAGCCTCATCACTTCAAACCTTCAAGACTTCAAACCTTTAAGACTTCTTTTTTCCCTCTGCTTTTTGGTTGATTGAATGTTGTGTACGTTGTGTGTACATTGTTGTACATAAACTATCCTTAACATATTTTACTCTTCTGTTAAGTCAAGGTACATTAAGATCCTCTTTAGTTTTGATTTTCACAAAATACTAAAAAGATGTTGGACCAATGGCATTCAACACTGAGATCTTTCTATGTTTTGATGATGAAAAAAATCCAGAAATTAACCAAGTTATGATCAATGTACGTGAGAAGAATGGACGTGTACATCAAAGAGCTTCATGTACATGAGAAAAAACGTAAAGTATGTGAATGAAGACGTCAAAACAAGACAGAGGCCACTGGTGCTATTAGATGGATTAAATTTAAAATACAGTACATGAAGAAATAGGTCACATAAGTCAAATAAGATTCACGTACACAAAGAAATAGGTCACGTACGTCAAGTAAGATTCATGTACATCACGTTTTATCAACGTACGTGAGATTTAAAATGATGGAAGCACGGGAAAAAACTAAAGTCTTGAACATTTGAAGATATGAAGACTCACCTACGTCAGGCTTGAAGAGTCACGTACGTAATCCATGATAGGCAAAATAGAAGATTTGATCTCAGAGGATAAATGTTTGAATTTAACATGGATCGAGACAAACAGTGCAAACAACGGTCAAGTAGTGATCGATAGCATACATAAGGACTTGAATCAACGTACGTTAGCAAAGGTTCACGTACCTCAGTATTGAGTTAAAGTATGTGAGATGCTTCAGATGAGAACCTGAAGTTACTAGATGGTTCAAGGGTCAAAGTCACGTACATCAAAAAATGTCAATATATGTGAACTAGGAATTTCACTATGATCAACGTACATCAAGTGTAACTTCACGTTCATGAGATGGAGATGCTTCAGGTAATGTACGTAACAATTTAGTCACGTATGTGAGCAAGCTCTGGTAGTGCATTAAATGTGCATCAATCCATATTGTAATGACTCTATTTTGTCTCACAACGGTCTAAACACGAGAAAAAGTATAAAGACATGTTTGGGAGGCCAGAAACATGTCTTACAACACTTGAGCATTCAATTCTAACAACAGCCAATCATCAAATCCTTGATTTTCTCATTTATTAATATATGAGTGTTTGTTCATTAAATTCTACCGTTATTGCTTGGATTACTAGATCATTTATTGTTGGGGAGTGTTTGACAAATATCATTTTAGAGTGATTGTGAGTGGGATCAAAGGGTAGATCCTTAGGTTAGTTTGTTCTTGAACCAGAATCAAGAAAAGTGTAAAAGTTCTCACTTAGCTTAAAAAGTAAAGTTGTAATCTTGTGAAGATTGTTAGCTGAAATCCTGAGTTGGTGATATTTAGGTAGTTGACGTAGGCAAAGAGTTGGTCGAATCACTATAAGTTATTGGTGTTATTTCTTTACTTATGTTTATTTTTTGAGTGGTGATACTAGTGGACGTAGGATTTTGAAGATGAATATTGGAAGAAAATTCATCTCAACTCCAAGGCAACTCAACTCTTGTATTGCGCCATGAATCAAAAAGAGCATAATAGAATCTCCTCATGTGAAAGTGCTAAGGAGATTTTGTTGATATTGGAGGCGACTCATGATGGAACTACTCAAGTCAATGAGACAAAAATTAACATGATGTTGCATGACTATAAGTTGTTCATAATTAACGAAGGAGAAAGCATTACTAGTATGCTTGATAGATTCTCTAAGATCACAAATGGTCTTGCTTCACAAACGGTTATTTTCTTTTTTTTGTTTTGTTTTTTTTCAACTCTATAAATACCCCCACCCCATTCTTACCAATTTTACACAATTTCTTCTCTCTCAATTTCTTCTACACTCTCACTCTCTAAAAAATTCATTTTGCTATAAATTGCTCTTATTAATTTTATATACATTTTATTATTGCAATTACGTTTTCTATATTTCTTAAAGTTATTTTTTGCAATTATATTTTTCAAATTTCTTATACTTTTTTACTATAGTTTAATTTAGTTATTTTATTATTTCATTATATTTAATTAATATTTGCATATTTATTTTGGAGTAATGAAAAGTTTTGGTAGAAATAGAAATTTTGAAAGTTTTGAAGTTAAAAATATTGAAACTCAAGAGAGTCAAACTCAACCAATTATCACCCAAGGAGATAAGGGGGGAGCGGGAGAAAGAGTTTCTAGCCGATAGCTAGTTGTAGCCAAAGCTACCTACTTAGTGCATAAGGGATCATTCCGTACGGGCTATCATCTAATCCCTAATAGCAAATATCAACATTTCTTAGACGTCTAAGGTCATCATAAAAAAACTTGATAGCTAAGTTCCCAAGCCTGAAGATATAGAAACATGAGTGTTCCGATTTACGTATTGTGGGAGGACGAATCCCTTCGATAGATTTCACTTGTTAGTCAGACTTTTTTATTCTTTGCATTAATCAGTAGAATAGGCAACGAGTTGTCACATGAGCACACACTCAGCACGACACCAAAAAGGTTGAGTTTTGAAAACACATGTTTTACTACGTATAAAATATATGAAACCGGTGACACATCACATATATCTAAATCGATTATGTGGCATCTGCATATCTAATGTCACACACAAAAAATGATTGGATGACTCTGCTGGAGTTCACATTACGAATGTTTTAGAATGCTCGATTAGGCTAAGGCATGACTAGCCATGATGATGCACTTTAAAACACTTGATTTGAGAAGAATGAGCATAAAAAAGGGGCTATATATGCATCTGATGTGGAGGAAGTATGTTTCCCAAATTATATTGGTCGACGCTAGTCATAGTTTGCAGTGATGAGAATATCCCTCTGTCGGACGTGCATCACCCGTCTGAAGGGAACGTGCATCCCTTGGGAGATGACACTCAGGCAACGTTTTTCCTTTACTCTGCTACTAAGAATTTATTATATGTTTTTTGTTTCTGATCCCAGAAGATATCCACAAAAAAAAAACTCCAACAATCAAAAACCACTTAAAAAAAATCTAAACTTTAACATCAAACCCTATCAAAGTTCTCATCCTTGTTATCAACCAAACCCATATACAACAACAACTAATAAACAGACCCTAAAGTTCCAATCTTTCGTTCCTAAAAACATTTAAACACATCAATTAGTGTAAACACGCTACCTTTCTCGTTGGAACTCCCAAACTCCACACTAAATGCTTGTTTGCTCCTTCAAATCTTTTTAATTACCATAGATACACCCAAAGTTAGTTTCTACAACCGAAAACAAAATTGAATATCAATTTCTTACCAAATGAGAGTGTTTCTGACTTATCGGCTAGCTCTAAAATGTACTATGGTGGGATTAGGTTCAAAAGAGGGTAGAAAGTGATAATCTTGGCAAAAACTAAGCAATTTTGATGGTGGTTAGGCTTGGGAACGTTTATGGTGTGAGAGAGAGTTTGTGTGAGGCTTCGAAGCAAATTAGGACGAGTATTTGTATTCTTATTGTTTAAAGAAGGCCAAAGTTCGCTTCTTTTAATTGGCGATGTCCACTAGGGAGAGGAGACACGCGTCATCCATCTTTTGTGTAGTCACGTGGAAGCAAATCATATATTGCCACATCTCAGCTGAAGTGGAAGGGTCGATACGCGTTGTCCTCCCTAGGACGCACGCCAGCCGTAGAAAATCCCTCTGTCCGCGCTTGACTCTTCGACTAGATAACTAACTTCTTCTAGCTCATTTCCCACCATGTTCAGTCATCTCCAAAGCTTCGTTGGTCCTCACCAACCACAAATCAATGTCATTCGAATACTTGTTTCTTAGCTATTGATTACCATTCAAATTCTTATTAAATACTATTTGTGGACAATTGTGAATTCCAATTGAATACTATTGCAATGCTGCCGAATGGACGATGAGTCTTTGCAGCATTTATTTATTTCTTGTTTGTTTGCCTTGCAAATTTGGAACTCTATCTCCTCTTTTCGCTATGCAGGTCAAGGGCAATGGAACACTACAAGATCTTCTTGTGGCTGCTATGAATGGTAAGATCAACTCGCAAATTAAAGTTTTCTAAAATGTAGCTATAGTTAGTGCTTTATGGATTATCTGGAAGGCAAGGAATGATCTCTTTTTTTAGGTCCAACAGATAAGTATTTATAATATGTTGAGGATGCTTTGGAAGTGCATAAAGGAAGACAACATTTTACAGCTTGGGAACATGACTAGGAGTATAGAGGAATTGCAGTTCTTCAGGAACCTTGGCATTGCTAGCATTCCACAAAAGGCACCGAACATTGTGCCTGTCATTTGGAAACCACCTCCGGTCAATTGGATTGAGGTGAATACTGATGGTTCTGCATCAGGCACTCCTGTTTCCACAGGTGCAGGGGAATTTTCAAGAATGCCAGAGGTTTCTCTGAAGGTGCTTTTGCATTCTCTACTGGCAATGCACCAGCATTTATCTCTGAGCTGAAGGAGGCAATCTATGCCATTTCTAAATCTTTGGAGTTTGGATGGCATAATCTTTGCTCGGAGAGTGACTCCACTTACGTGGTTCAGATTTTCAAATCACAGTCACTGGAGGTCCCTTGATGTTGTTGTCTCCAATGGTTCGGATGTCTTAGTTGGCTAGAACACATGAATGTGGTGGTCTCTCATCTGTTCAGGGAGGGCAATACGGTGGTAGACAGTCTTTGCCAACTTTGGTGCGCACAACCGTAGATTGCATTGGTGGAATTATTTTTCTAGTTTTTTTAGCCATCTGGTGTGTGATGATTTCTCATCCAAGTAGAACTACCAGTTTAGGTAGTCCCGATTTTTGATTTATTTGTACATATTTTCTTTTTGGTTAATAATATCTTAGAGCTTATGAAAGTGATGTAGGTGCTAATGGGATGCCAACCTAGTTGGGATGCCATGGTACACTATTGATTATGAAAATTCCATCATTTCATGAAAAACAAATTGATTACCGATTGAATACTTTTTAAAAATCTTTGCTAATACAAATCGAATATTATCTGAAAATTGATTAAATACCGATGGAATAATTGGCATCCACCTTTTCTTTTTTCCTATACATATTTTGTAGAAATCTCATGGTTTTCAATTATTCTTCAACCGAGATCTAATTGATTTTAGTTTTACATCTCATATTTATAAATTTTTATAATGGTATTCAATCGGTATTCAAATAATATTTAACGGATATTATTTTATTATGTTAGAATTGTGCCCTAGTCTAATCATTATTGTGCATTGTCATTCAATTATTTAAGAGGCATTTTATTTTTATGAAATATTATCTGTTTTATGAAGATAAAACTCCATGAATAGTTTATTCTTCTTTGTGCCATCAAATACGTGACTTGATAGAAAACCATAAAGATAAAATGAATACTATTCTAAATGTTCCTAATCGATCATTATCATGTGAATGATAATGAATTAAAGATTAGTATGTTGCTAAGTGGATAATCACATTTTACTGATTACGGATATGAGATATCAACTCAGAACATAGATACATGTTGGGGAACATATATTGGACTGACCCGCTGTGAAAGCACTTCATGGATCGTTGTCACAAAGTAGCTTTCATGCAGTGGTGATGTTTGAGTTCTCTGAATGAAACTCACTATCGACTCCTACATGAGGAATCACATGTTTTGACTTAGTCAAATGTTATCTGTAATAGGGTAACAATAAAGGCTATGATTGGATATGTCATGAATCATGTAGAGGAGTGATAGTGAGAGTGATGGATTTGTTCCTTTTTTGAAGAGTGATATCTCTTGGCCACTTGATGATTAGGATTGATAGAATGTATGCATACTCGAATGAATTGATAAAGGAGTTTGTCAATGTCATTTGTTATATCAATTTACTCAAGATCAAGAAACATGCTAAGCTATATAAGGTTGACATGTAACCATGCCTTATGCTTATATGAGATATCGGGTGACAAAA
>CAODLS011063644.1:0-16239 GCA_948243855.1 Flueggea neowawraea | reverse complement strand
GAAGTTTCCTGCTAGTTATGCAGCGTGATGGAAACCTTGTGATGTACCCGGTAGATCTTATTGCTGTCCGAACTGCTTGTTGGAGTACAGACACTGCAACCGCTGGAGATAATGTGACACTGAAGCTTGATGGAAACGGTCACCTTTTCATGTTGAATATCAGTGGAGTCAACATAAAAAACATAATAGAAGCAGGAAGTTCCTCCAAGACATACCGCCTGACGCTGGACGCTGGTGGTTTGATTCGATTGTATTCTCTTAATTCAGCTCTGAAGTTCAGTTGGTCAACCGAATGAACGAGTAATGATGATGTATGCCAACCTATGGGTGCTTGTGGAATTGATCAATACTGTGACCGTGTCGATCGGCAGCCAGTCTGCACTTGTTTTCCTAGCTATGTCCCGTCAATGAGAGCGTACTAATATGGTTGCTACAGAAATTTTACTCCAGAAACCTGTGTATCCAAAAGTGAAAAACCAAGGTACGATATGCATGAATTAGATAATGTTGTGTGGGCTATTGATGACACATATACCACCTGATCATCCATGACCGTAGATGGATGCAGTCAGGCATGTTTGTATGATTGCAACTGTGAAGCTGCAGTGTTTCAAAACCACGAGTGCAGAAAACAAAAAATGCCACTAAGATTTTGGAAAAGAGATCCCAATACCGACGCTGTAACTTTAATCAAAATAGGTGTTGAAGGCGTGTTGGCAGCAGGAAATCCTTCCTCGGAATCTGCCCCTAGGAAAAGAAACAAAAAGCTGAAAACTAGCATTCTAATCATCAGTATTTCATTTGTAACTTTTGCTTTTATTTTCTTGTTCATATCTGTAGTTCTCATTTGGAAAAATCATAATTTTTGGTCTCACAACCGGATGTCAGAAGAAGTGCAAGAAGGGCTAGTTGAGGGGTTCGCTCTCAGATCATTTAGATATGGAGAACTTCACAAAGCAACAAATGGATTCACTGAAGAATTGGGCAGAGGTGCTTTTGGGACGGTTTTCAAAGGAATCTTGCTGAATAACCATAGAGTAATTGCTGTGAAGAGACTTGAGAAAGTGGTAGATGAAGGTGAGGTTGAATTTCAAAATGAGACGAGATCAATCGGAAGAACTCACCATAGAAACTTAGTCTGCTTGCTCGGCTACTGCAATGACAAGGCTAATAGACTTCTTGTTTATCAGTATATGAGCAACGGTTCACTTGCAGACTTCCTCTTCAAATCCAACACAAAGCCAAGTTGGGAAGAAAGGATGCGAATTGCCTTGAGTATAGCTAGAGGCATCCACTATTTACACGAGGAATGCGAGAAACAAATTATTCACTGTGACATCAATCCCAACAACATTCTGATGGATGAACTTTGCTGTCCGAAAATTTCAGACTTCGGACTAGCGAAGTTTCCGATGCCTGACCAAAGCAGGACCATGACCGGGATCAGAAAAACAAGAGGATACGTTGCTCCAGAATGGTATAAGAACCAACCAGTTACAACAAAAGCAGATATTTTCAGTTTCGGCATTGTGTTTCTGGAGATCATATGTTGTAGGAGAAGTGTGAGCCTTGAAGTTCCTGAAGATGAAGCTGTTCTTGCAGAATGGGTGAGCTATTTGTTAGAAGCCAATGAACTACTCAAGTTAGACTGTGCAGATGAAGTGGATCAGCAAACATTGCACAGGATGGTGAGTATAGCACTTTGGTGCATCCAAGACGAACCATCACTCCGGCCCTCCATGAAGAAGGTGGTTTTCATGTTGGAAGGTACTCTAGAAATACAAGTTCCTCCCAGTGCAACTTCTTTTAGTGGTGCTTTTAGTAGGATAGTCCAGCACTTCTCTGGGTAAGCCCTTTGTCAAGTTTTCAATTCTTTGCAGTTCCAATAAACCATTATGTACTGCAATTCTACATGATCAGATTGTAGTTCAAAAAAAATGAAAGTGGATAGGAAATATTGAAACATGCATATTTTCTCCAAATAAATGTTTATATACTGTTCTTTTCTCTCCAAATGCCTAAATGATGGAAGAATTGAGGTTCTAGGTAATGTGATTCTGCTGTAACTGCCAATTTGTCATAAAATATTATAATATTATTATGCCTCTGCAGAATTTGATTATGCATAATTGACTTTGAGATTTTCAAACTTCGCTATACTAAAGCACCAGGTTACTCATATTCCTAGCTGTCTAGTGAAGCAGTCAAAGTCGAGTCAACTTTTTTTTTTATGTCATTTTATTTGTTTCCACGGGGAATCGAACTCACAAGTTTTAACAGTGGAATTGACTCCAGGAAAGTCGAGTCAACTCACAGAGACCACTAAGTTGCCTGCACCGGGGCACCCTGCGAATGCCATTCTACTTGTAGTACAATAATGTAGCAGAAGAAATCAAAAAATTTCAGTGCATTTTTATTAAAGAAAGACTACGTTACTTTTTGTCCTTTTAAAAGATGAAAAAGGTGTAAGTACTATAGTTTTTTCTTTTTCTGTTTCGTGGTATAAGTCGAAAAAGTTCTAGTTCAATTAATATAGCAGAAGAAACCAACATGAAATTTATATAGAAGAGGAGAAGAAGAGGAGGAAGTTGCTATAAGTTTAATATAATAAGTGTAATGTTTTGTTGCAGAAAGCACCAACAAGACATTACAGTATAAATAAAAACAGAAGGCAAATGTTTTGAAACAAGTTACAAAGTTATGGCTTCTATTGTTCTGTTTCTCATCTTTTCTTTAATTGCAGCAGCTGAAGCTCAGCTAAGAATCTCATATATAAGCCTAGGTTCTTCTCTGTCTCCGGCAGGCGACAATGCTTACTGGCTCTCCCCTTCCGGCCTTTTCGCCTTTCGGTTGTACTCTACAGCCAATGGTTCTGCTATAGGCATATGGTTCACTAACAATCCAGAAAAGACTCTGGTTTGGAATGCAAATAAAGATAACTTTCTCATCCCCAGCAATGCTGCCCTTAATTTAACTGTTGATGGCAGGCTTGTCTTGCAACTAGATCGAAACCAAGAAAAATCTATTGCTAATGCTCTAACACCTGTCAATTTCGCTTCCATTGTTGATTCTCGAAGCTTCATCCTCTATGTTACAGATTTATGTCTCATTTGGCAAAATTTAGATCATCCAACAGACACCCTTTTTTCAGGCCAGCTCCTTCCACCTGGGAACCATCCTCTTGTTGATTCAATCCTATGGGTATTTGGGGTCCCTTCCCTGATATGGGTTGCCGCAGAAATTTTATTCCTTAAACCTGTGTTTCCAATAATGAAAATCTGAGAAACGAGGATTTAGTCCCAAGTCCCATCTCCTTAGCAAGACAATAATTTCCAACCAGAGCAAATTTCCAAACATCATCTTCGTCTCGCAAGTGGAGAGAAAGGTACATATGTTTTGGATTGGTAATCTTTACTAATAGGTTTTAATGATTTTACATTTTGAATTCAATTGGTGCACTTGCTTGGAATTTGAACTATATTTAGTGTGAATTGTTTATGTGTTTTTGTTGGGGTGTTATTGAAGAGCCCAGGAGCTTTAGGAATTCCAGCTCTAAATCGCGTCAAGCTGAATCTAAGCCAATGACAGTAAGGTAAAGCCCCCCCTTTACTTAATGATGCATATTTAGAGAACTACAAATTAGAGCAGCAAAAAAATCTTTTCTCCGAGTCTCTCCCTAAGAAAAGCAACAAAAAGCTGCTAGGTAACATTTTGATCATTAGCATTTCGTTTACAACTATTGCATCTATCGCACTAGCTCTCATTTTGAAAATTGGTACTTTTCGGTTACATTTAAAGAACTTCACAAAGCAACCAATGGATTCACTGAAGAAATGGGAAGCGGAGCTTTTGGGACGGTTTTCAAAGGAGTCTTGTCAAATGACCAGACAGTAATTGCTGTGAAGAGATTGGAGAAAGTAATAGCTGAAGATAAAGCAGAATTTCAAAATGAGATTATAACAATCGGAGGAATTCACCACAGAAACTTAGTCCGCTTGATTGGTTACTGCCATGACAAGGCTAACAGACTCCTTGTTTGTGAGTATGTGAGCAACAGTTCACATGCAGACTCGCTCTTCAAATCCCAAACAAAACCAAATTGGAAGGAGAGGATCGGTATTGCCTTGAACATAGCTAGAGGCATCAATTATCTGCATGAAGAATGCGAGAAACAATTTATTCATTGCAACATCAATCCCAACAACATTCTGATGGACGAACATGGCTTTCCAAAAAATTTCAGAATACGGACTAGCAAAGCTGATGATTCCTGAACAAAGCAGCATAATAACCAGGGTCAGAGGAACAAGAAGATATGCCGCTCCAGAATGGCATAGTAACCAAACCATTTCGACAAAAGTAGATGTTTATAGCTTTGGCATTTGTTTCTGGAAACCATATGTTGTAGGAGAAATGATAAGATTGCATCTTTCTGTTGCAGCAAATCAATTTCAATTTGAATTTCAGTTTGAATAAGTTATTCTTGTTTTTCAGATCAGTTTGTTTTGATCAGATGAAGTTCCAAATTTCTAGAATTTCTGCTTCAGCTTTCTGTATAAATTCAAATCCTATCAATGAAAAATGTAGACCTCTTATTTTTTTGTGTGTTTTCTGCTCTTACTCCAACAAGAAGTGTGAGCCTGGAAGTTCCTGAAGATGAAATTATTCTGGCAGAATGGGTGTGCAGTAGTTTCGGAACCAATGAATTAATCAAGTTAGATTGTGCAGATGAAGCGGATCAGCAAACATTTCACAGAATGGTGAATATAGCACTTTGGTGCATCCAAGACGAACCATCACTCCGGCCCTCCATGAAGAACGTGGTTTTCATGCTGGAAGGTACTCTAGAAGTACCAGTTCCTCCCTGTGCAACTTCTTTCAGTAGTGCCAGCACTTATCTGTCTTATCCCTTTTTGAAGTTTTCAATTGTTTCTTTAAATAAACCATCGTGTCCTGCAATGTTTGTTTAACTTCCTTTTCTGTCCAAATTCCTAAATGATGAAAGAATTCAGGTTCTTGGTCATGTAATTCTATTATAAGCCTATAAATGTTAATTTAACCTAAAAGTTTTGTAATTATATGATCTCTGCAGCATTTGATTATGCATATTCACTTTGAAATTTCTAAAGTTAAGTATATAAAGCACTAGGTGGCTGATGTTCTTAGCTGTCTAATTTGATCTTAATTTCAAGAGAATACAAAGAACAATAGTGCAGTTCATTAAATGGGTAAGCTATAGAACTATCAAAATGCAGGACTTCTTGCAAGATTATCATCCCTAACTTCTGCAAGAGTTCCCAGGCAATTAAAGACAGTGGATTTTCGTTCTAGATTGAAATCTAGTTGAAAATTGTTAACCAACTAAGTCTTTCATAGATTGTCTCATAGTTTGTTTAGTTGTTTTCTTGCGTAGTATAAAGAAACAAAAATGCGGAAAACACTAACCAATATTCTGCAAAATGAGATGCAGAAACTCCACACAGCCACAAAATGTTATCATAAGAACAATATCAACTGCACAAATGAAACTTTTTTATACAACCAAATTAACAAGAAGATCTCATAATATTCTCGTAAGTGAGATTGAGTTATTAGTCATTCTGATTTTGAGTTTCTGGTGGCTAATCTAAACAGTTTCAAACCGAAGTTAACATTCTGTGAGAATTGTGCCTTAGAAGCTGCTGAACATGTCAAATTTGTTATTGAATGTGTCAAGTTTTGAAGACCAAATCTTTAGCTTATTTGCTGCTATTTTGTTGCTAGTTGTTGCTGTCATTAGTGATACATTTTAAGAGTTATGGTTCCTATTTTTAGCTTAGTGGTTGCATATTTTTCTATTGGTTCAGTTGCAAACTTTTGTATTTAAACTCAATTGTGGAATGAAATTATAACGGACTATTGTTTTGTGTCTCATGTTCTTCCATTCTTCTTCTTCTCCATAAAATTTATGTCAGTGGTGTCAGAGTCCTCTTCTTGAAAGACCTGTGAATGAGGCTTCAATCATGAAGAAGAAAAGGAAGAAAAAAAAAGGAGAGTGGTAGAGATTGAGAAATACAAGTGTCCTCTTTTCTCCTCTCTTCTATAAAGAGAATGTTCTCTATTTTATCCTCTTCTTCTACAAAGAGATGGTTTGTGAGAAAAACACTTTACTATTGAGTCAAATACACAACAAGAGTGAGCAGAGCACCATGAGTGTAGAATCCTACAAGTTTTTGAACTGTAGAGTGAAAGGACCTAAGCAAGTCTTTAAACTGTCAATTTCAAAGACATACGTGTTTATAAACTGAAGACTTACAAGTCGTTAAACTGTCAATTTTAAATACATACGTGTCTATAAATTGAAGTCCTACGAGTTGTTACACTGTTAATTTTAAAGACCTATGTGTCTACAAACTGAAGACCTACATGTCGTTAAACCGTCAATTTAAAAGGCCAACGAGTCTTTAAATTTAAAGACCTACACGTCTATAAATTAAGGTCGCTTTGGTGTATTGTAGCAGTGAAAACCAGGTGGCTAACATTCAACTGTATGAATTATGTCGATGGTAAAAGAAAAACCATCAGTGTTGAGAGGCAATATCGGTGAAGTATCAACCGGACAAGTTGACAATTGATGGATCTAAAAAAGGAAGGTTTCTTTGGTCCACTGTAAATTGAGTAGCTGGTATATACCAAAAGTTTCTGTCTAAAGCCAAAAGATGGGATCTTGCAGCTTCAAAACCAAGGAGGAGTGTGAAAATTGTGCCTTAGAAACTGTTGAACATGTCAAAGTTGTTATTGAACGTGTCAAGTTTTGAAGACCAAATCTTTAGCTTATTTGCCGCTATTTTGCTGCTAGTTGTTGCTGTCATTAGTGATACATTTTCAGAGTGATGGTTCCTATTTTTTAGCTTAATGGCTGCATATTTTTCTATTGGTTCAGTTGCAAATTTTTGTATTTAAACTCAATTGTGGAATGAAATTATAACGGACTATTGTTTTGTGTCTCATGTTCCTCCATTCTTCTTCTCCTCCACAAAATTTCTAACACAATCTATCAATCAAGCTTGCTCCTTGGACATGGCACCATGAATTATGAAACTTTAGCCAACTGAGATCAATACATTGCATGACTTTGTGTAACGTGAATTTCATTCTGCGAATGCTGCAATGAATAAATCATATGGAAGACAAATAAACCTAGAAAAATCACTTGACTTCATCTTTTGGACTTAGAATAATCTACTTTGAATTATGGCTCTTACAGAACATGTGAAGATTTTTTCAGTATAGATAGATAGGTTTTTCTATGTTTATTGATACCAAACAAATGAGCTGCTGCATCAAGGTTGAGTCCGTTTTTATCATTTGCATGACATTAACATTAATTATTGCCATAAATCTCTCCGTTAAAAATGAAGCAGTTAAAGCCAAGTAACGTTTAAAAGCAAGTCATTTTCCAGGCGTAAGAAAAAAGAAAAGTCATTGACCATTATTTGCGACATTCTAAGCTACCATGAAACGAAGAAAGAATTTCAAAAGCTAAACAATATGTATGAATTAGATAATGTTGAGTGGTTTGTTGAGGATACATATTCCTCATCATCACCCATGACCCTAAATGGATGCAATCAGGCATGTTTGGATGATTGTAGTTGTGATGCTGCAATCTTTCAAAACCAAGAGTGCAGAAGACAAAGACTGCCATTAAGATTTGGGAGAAGAGACCACAATTCTGACACTGTAACTTTGATCAAAGAAGGTGTTGAAAGCATATTGGCCCCAAGAATTCCTTCCTCTGCATTGGACCCAAGGAAAAGAAGCAAACTTGTGCCGATTAGCATTTTAATTATCAGCGTTGCATTCATAACTTTTGCGACAATCTTCTTAGCAATATCTATAGTTCTTTTGTGGAATAATCATGCTTTCCTATCCTACCACCGGATATCTGAAGAAGCACAAAGAGGGCTAGTTGACTGCTTCACTCTTAGATCCTTTACATATGAAGAACTTCACAAAGCAACCAATGGATTCACTGAAGAATTGGGAAGGGTGCTTTTGGGACTGTTTTCAAAGGAGTTTTGACGAATAACGATGGATTAATTGCTGTGAAGAGACTGGAGAAAGTAGTAGCTGAAGGTGAAGTTGAATTTCAAAACGAGATGAGATCAATCGGAAGAACTCAACACAGAAACTTAGTCTGCTTGCTCGGCTACTGCCACGACAAGGCTAATAGACTTCTCGTTTATCAGTATATGAGAAATGGTTCACTTGCAGATTTCCTCTTCAAATCCACAACAACGCCAAGTTGGGAAGAACGAATTGGTATTGCCTTGAACATAGCTAGAGGCATCCATTATCTGCACGAGGAATGCGAAAAACAAATTATTCATTGTGACATCAATCCCAACAACATTCTGATGGATGAACAGTGCTGTCCGAAAATTTCAGACTTCGGACTAGCAAAACTGCTGATGCCTGACCAAAGCAGAACCATGACTGGGATCAGAGGAACAAGAGGATATGTTGCTCTTGAATGGTATAAGAACCAACCCATTACAACAAAAGCAGATGTTTACAGCTTTGGCGTCGTGTTTCTGGAGATCATATGTTGCAGGAGAAATGTGAGCGTGGAAGTTCCTGAAGATGAAGCTGTTCTAGCAGAACGGGTGTGCAGTTGTTTCGAAGCCAATGAATTAATCAAGTTAAGCTGTGCAGGTGAAGTGCATCAGCAGACATTGCATAGAATGGTAAGTATAGCTCTTTGGTGCATCCAAGACGAACCATCACTCCGGCCCTCGATGAAGAAGGTGGTTCTGATACTGGAAGGAACTTTAGAAACACCGGTTCCTCCTGTTGCAACTTCGTTTAGCAGTGTCTCCTAGCACTTTTCTGTCCTATCCCGTTGTGAAGATTTCAACTGTTTCTTGTTTCAAGAAACCATCATGTTTTGTAATTCTAATTGTTGAGATTGTCATTCCTGTCTTAAACCACAGCCTCTCAATCGGACCATCCACACCAGAATGCGCGTTCCTATGTAGCTTTGTTGAGAATCCTGCAAATTTGTCGGGTTCTTTTTTTTTTTATGGCTTCAGGTTCTTCTAATGTGGTATAAGATTTCAAAATTATTTGGTCTCTGTAGGATTCGGTTATGCATATTCACTTTGAAATGTTCCAACTATAGTGCATCAAGCACAAATGATCTTAACACCAAAAGAAAGAATGAAATTGTAGTGCAGTTCTTTATTTAAAGTCTTGTGCCATGTTCAATAGATAAACTGTAAAATTACAACTGTAAGTTTTTTTTGTTGTTGATTATAATGAATTAGATGCTGCTAATGGATCAATACTTTGTCTGCAACTTGGTACTAAAAGGAAGGAGCACTTCCACTATAGACAGCATACTCAGTAGTGAAGTCTTTTAAAGACTTGGACTTGTTCTACTCTTCCTTCTCTAGTTGCCAGCTCAAAACATTATTAAACACTCAAGAATATTTACAGAGAGCAGACACACTTAGTTGTACTTCATGTTTATAGAGAAGGCAATAAGGTGAAAGATCATCTTGCTAATTTTGGAGCCAATAATATTGGCAGTCATTGGTGGCCAACATTGCGAGATTTTTGTGATAGTTTAGTTTATAATTACTTGACTTTCAGAAAATACTTGAGATTTTTGTCACAATTTTTGCTATTACACTTTGTATTTTCTATTTTTCATTTTCTATTATTAATATTCTCTGGTTAGAAAAAATGAAGTTAGTTATTATGAGGTGTCAATTTAGTTGGGATGCTCATCTGTATTATTTGATTTTTGACCCTATTTTTTACTAAAAAAGAAAATTTACAGACTAGCTCACAAATCTGCACCTTGCTACGGGATAAAAATATAAAAAATTGATACTTAAAGATCAAAAGATAATTTTTAAAATATTAAAAAATTTAAAAATTGTTCATATCGTGGTCATGATTCGAATAAAACAATTATTAATGTATATACTATGAACTGAAATCATTATTTTGATATCTTAAAAATATATTTTTTTGATAAGTGAAAAAATATAATAAATTTTATTTTGAAAAAGGAAATATAAAAAAATAGGTCCATTTTTTTGTTTGAAATCAAATTAGTTCCATTTTGAAAAAAACAAAACTTAACACTATCATTTTTCATTAATTATACCATGTACCGATGTACGTTACTGACAATAAGATCCTGCAAAAAGTAACTCCAAGAAAACGTAAGATTGCTTGTAATCGGGCTACGAACGGAAGCTACCGTTCGTAGCCCGGTCTACAAGGATGTGTTACCGTATCTTTGTGATGTAGTCCGTCTTTCTGCGGGAGGATTGACTATCCGTACCTGACAAATCAATTTTTTAAAAAAATTAAAATTTAACCGTTGGATCGTTTTGATCCAATGGTCGAATTTACTCTAACGGATGATCCAACGGTCGGATTTACTCTAACGGATTAAAATAAAATTGTGTTTAGTGAAAAGTTGAGTAGGCGTATCGCGAGACTCTTAAAGTAATTCCTAAATTACGGATGAAAAAACTGAGGAGTTAGAAATTGAAGACTTTTATAAAATAACAATAAAAATAGTGAGCAAACATCTCACGGAACGACTTCAAAGACCGTGGGTTACGAGTAACCTAACTAATGCCAAACTTGGAAAAATGCAGGTACTGTTCAATGAACAGTATCCCTGTTTTTTTGAAGAGTGAACAGTGTCCCTGATTGAACTTTATAGAATGTAGTAATTAGATCGTGAATGCTACTCCACCATTTATACTACAAAGTTACAGATAAACATGTGGTTGTACTGTTTGTCACTGACTCGACCAAAATTGATACGCGTAATCCACAAAAATTAACTTGAAGTCAAATTTTAAAACAAACGCTTATGTACTTTCGGAACAGTGGCGGAGCCACAACTAAGAACCCGGCGATATACAAATCAATATCGGTAAACTCAATATTATATATACATGTAATATATATATGAAATCGATTGAATTTAAGAGTAAGAAAATAGTCTACGGAATTGGAAAGGGTATAAACCAGCTTTGAGGCTTTCTATAGCGTTTTTTTTAAACATTCTGTAGTACTGTTAAGAAACTCATTTTTACACCAATTTTTTTATGCGAATTCCGATTCCTACAAACGGACTTATTTGGCAGTGCCACTAAGGCAAACCGAGCGAGGCCTTTTCGCACCAAATTTAGATCTATATGTACTGGTTCACACCTTTTGACTTGTACAATTTGCTAGCAAATCTTTTGCCTTTAATACAAGGAGTCAAAAGCTTTTTTTTCTTCACTAGTCTCCGGTAGTTTTCTTCTGACATGGTTGTGATGATGCAACAAGATTTGTTAGTTCATCTAGTAAGTCTAACAGTTTCGGAGTTCAGCTCTAAATTTGTATAATCCACAGTTTTTGAATTAAGTAATCATTTGGCATTATAATCTGAGTGAAAATATCCTTCAACAAAGTGTGAAAGACGAAATTAATAATTCTATAATCATAACCCACGAGTTTGAACGGAATCATTTTCACTTCTCAAAATTCTTTAGAAGTTCAAATATATCTTGTTTGATAAAATCAGCATTTAGAATTTTTTCAACATATGGTAAAATATGTATTCTTTTCTTTTTATTATTTTAAAAATTACTCCATTTTGTTTACTAATCAAATATACATTTTCTTGACAAGCCAAAAGAAATATAAAGTATGTTTTATTTATTTTTTCCTAAAAATACTAATAAGTAATAAATAATTATAAATACATAGTTAAAATTTAAGAACTAAATAAAAAATGGACTTTAATAATCACAATTTATATTTTTGTACCTTCAAAATTCAAACTTGGCTTATTTGCTTCTTGTCTTAAGGGCAACTCCAGCGAGGGCTCAATAGCTGGGCCATGTGCATCCTCTCCCATTTGCCTTCCGCTCAATGGTGGGCCTACGGACAACAAAAGGATGTTCTTGGGATTTAAAAAAAAATTCACTCCAAAAAATTTTTTTTTTTTGTTTTTTAATACATCAATAAATACCACAACTTCCATTTCATTTATTTAACCCACACAATCTCTTCTCTTATATTTTCTAATTATATTTCAATTATACATCTATATTTTTCTTTTGTCAAATGGTTCTAACTCAAGATCAATTTTTTTCTTTTGTATTGTTTTTTCATTGCATAATTCAATCTAGGGTATTATTATTGTTAATGTAATTTATTATTTTATTGCATTATGTAATATATTTTCTTTCTTTAATTTTTTGACGAAACTCACCACGCCCATGAAAAAAAATTAATGGTCTCTTCTCAATTAATTTTTCAATATTTTCGGACATTAAAATTTATGTATTAACGTATGAGTTTTAGTTTTCATATTTGTCATTTCACTAATTTATAGAAAATATAATTTGAAAAAAATTCACATAAATTATAATTATTAAAATTTTAATCTAATTTAAATAAAAATATAAAAAATTAGGTTTAATATATTTATTTATTTTGATTATAAAATATTAATAAATTAATTGAGAAAAAAAATAATTGTAGGTTCTATTTTTAAGTATAAAATAAATATAAATATTTTAAATAATAATTTAATAAAAAAAGTTTAATAAAAAATTAATATAAAAAATATTTTAAAATAAGAATAATCATTAGAGTCACCCTAAGGACAACTCCCATGGAGTTAGTAGGGTGAGATTTTGGGTATTTGATGCATTCCTAATGTAAGGTTGTTCAAAAATAAAATTGATAGAAAAAATAAAAAATAAGGCAGTGTCGAGGTGTCATTACACCATTGGCAGAGCACAGAGAACTTTTTGTGAGATCGACCGCACCGCACACAATAAACCATGAACAGAAGAACAACGAAAGGGGATTTTCCCAATCTTCTCAGAAACCCAACATCAACAACAGCAACTGTTACCGTATCACTCTCTGTGTCGAAAATTAGGGTTCATTGCTTTTCTTCAAATCTCCCACCAAAAATTTTTCTGATTCTAAAATCCCTAAATTACATCATCATCGTCATATAATGACCGACGATTATTGGAATCGGCAACAGCCTTCTCTCCTTCCCGCCGGCGGGATGCTCAAACGTCCTCGTACCGAATATGGTACTTGCTCTCACATTTAATTCTTTTTATTCCTTTATTCGAGCAATTTAATTGAATGGATGCTTGTGTTCACGTCATAGTCAGGGCCGGTGATTTCTCTGTTGTTACAGAGATTGTTTTGTGTCTTGTTTGAGTTGTTTTTTGTGTGCCAGCACGGGCATTATGCAGTGTTGAATGGAGATGCTAAGGATCCGTGTAGATACTTGGTGTGTGTTTTGAGAATTTAGTGTTTGATATCTTTCCTTGTTGAATGAGATTTTAGACGACTTGCTGCTAGGGGATCAAAGTAAGGGCGAGCAATGGGACGGAGATTGGTTGTTGGCCTTTTGGTTTCTGGCATTCAATTCAATTTGCTTTGTTCTTGCTGAAATTTTGTAGACCACGAGTGGAGTTGAACGGGATTAAGACCTTCAAATGCTTGCTTCCATCTCTTCTATTGGCCCAACGAAACAAGTTACCTAATTTCCCTTGCTTTCCCATTTGTTGTTTGTGTGGTGTTAGTTTTAACCCAGATAAGGTTGATAGAGCAGGCACAAAGTTTTGCTAGTTGAATTACTGAATTTGAAGTGGATTATTTGTCGGTTTTGACAGATATTGTGTTGCTGGAGGAAATTTTGTTTATTATCAGAAGTGAGGTTTTGGATGGGAAGTTGAATTTTTATTGCTTGGTACTATTTCTCTTTGTAGTACTAGTTTAGTGTTTTTGAGTGTTCTGACCTTTTTGTTAGTGAGAACTAGGGCTCAGCATTCTTGTAGTTCATAATTCTCGTCATCTGTTGCCGTATCTGCCTCACTGTTTTTCAAGATTGCTGATACACATTCTGGTTACAGCATTAATGTTGACACAATGAGTTTAAAACTGTGAGTGTTCTTCTGTTTGCTGAGTGTTGAACGTTATTAGTTGCTTTCCTCTATGCATCATGCTTGCTTGCACCTATTTTTTCTCAATTAATCAAACATTTTTTAAAATGATTCTCTTTGTTTTATGTTAGCAAGTATCGGCTGCTTCCCTGTTATCCGTTTAAGATATTTACTTCAGTATTGTTGTTTACATTGGAGGAACATTCTTGTTAGTTAAAGGAAAAACTGCCTAAACTGATGCTGCACAATATTATTCTACTTTTTCCTTGACAGTGTGAGTTCTTTGTTCATAATACTGCATGGAGTTTTTTCATGCCCAAGCTAAAACTCTTGTGGATGAATATTGGCTCGCTGAGCACCCAGGAAATATAAATGTTTACGTGCTTTTTAGTAACATGGAAAGTGCCTTGCAACTTCATATTTTTATAAAACTTCTTGTACTTTGGTGAAATGGAACATCCTTTGATACATATGCCTAGCTTTCTGGTTCATATTTTGAATCATCTATGTCTGCTATGAATGGGAAAGCATAAGCTAGAATTCAATTAATTGTGTCTGTCCATTTTAGCATTTACCATCCTTCTGCATGTTTCTGGAATCGTATCTCTGTTATTCAATTTTAACTTCCCAACTCTGGATATCCTATACTTAATCCTTAGTCTTGCTAGATAAGTCTAACTTTCATCAATTGCAATCAGTTTTGGAGTGTGCTGATAGAGATGCTAGCTGATCCTGAATCTTCACTTTGTCTTTTGGTGCTCTGTATTATTCTGAATAACTTTTTGTGATATGTATGATGTAAAGTACTTTTACTATGCTCTTGAAAATGAAACTTATACTTAAGCCTATGCAATGAGCTTTTGCAGATATCCCTCCCTCGGGGATGCCTTCAGGTCATGATATGCATGGTTATTATCCAAGAGATGATGATCGTGGTAGGTATCAGACTGTCAAGGACACAAAATCTATTGGGTCAGCATATGACCGTTATCTTCAAAATGCGGTACTGGTTTAAACATTATTCAGTTTGCTTTTGAGAATTTCCTTTATATTTTATTTTCCGGCCTTCAGAACATTTATCTGCATGATTTCAATGCTAAAATACTCATACCTATTGCTTTTGAAGCAAGTTTCTTCTCATGCTTCTGGAGAAGCTAGTGCACTAGGTGGATCTGCTCTGGGAAGAGCTGTTGGTGGAATGAGTGGTCTTCCAATTGTAGATTCAGCTATAATGGGCCGTCCTCGGACTGCTGCTCCAGATCTAGCACTAAATGGAAGAGACATCGGTTATGGCAGTCAACCCTCAGCAGAAGCAATCTCTCGGCCTTCTCGTGAAACTGTACCTCTTCCTCCCGATGCGTCTAACACTCTATATGTTGAAGGACTTCCATCAGACATCACAAGGAGAGAAGTAGCGCGTATCCTTTTGATTCTGCAAATAATATTAAACAATATTCTAATTTTATTATTGGTAAGTTCATTTTTTTACCAGTGTGTCTGGGGTTTTAACATTTGTTTCTGTACCTTTACTGACCTTTAGATATCTTTCGCCCTTTTGTGGGATACAAAGAGCTTAGACTAGTGAGCAAGGAATCAAAACATGTAGGTGGCTAATGCATAATGGTTCTTTCCAGTATGCTGTTGCTATGTTATATATGTTGCCTGCTTGAGTTTGACGGTTTTTCAATTGCCAATGCAGCGGGGTGGAGATCCTATTATCCTGTGTTTTGTGGATTTTGTTAGTCCAGCTTGTGCAGCAACCGCTATGAGTGCATTGCAAGGTAATGACTTGAAGTTTTACCTGGTTTAATGGTAGCCAGTGTGGGGAAAACATGATAATGGACATCAAAGTCCTGCTTCTTCATTTTTCTAAAATCACAATTCATCAGCTTGTTCTTGAACTTGATCATGCAGAACAAACTAAGGTGTCATTGGATCCTCTGATTGTGATGCCATTGGTGCATGTTTTTTAGAAAAAGTTATTCATATTTACTTCTGATCATTTATCATAATGTAACCTTGAATTGGGGTTGAGAATATTGACATGAATTTCAGTCTGACCTTGATACTTAGCTCCTTATTCATTATACGGGGAGCAGTGCTTGTGGTGTTGTTTTTGTGAAATTCATGAAAGGTGCTAATTTCTGTGTTTATGTTGTGCAGGATATAAGATGGATGAAAATGATCCTGATTCGAATTACTTGAGATTGCAGTTTTCTCGATACCCAGGTCCAAGATCCGGACCAGGAGGTCGTGGCAA
>CAODLS011063578.1:0-10718 GCA_948243855.1 Flueggea neowawraea | reverse complement strand
CCTTTTTCTCCACTGAAATATTGGCTTCTCTCTCTTTGACTCTCTCTCTCCTCAAACTCCTCTCTCTGACTTCTTTCACTGTCTTCGCCTCACTTTATCTCAAACTCCTCTCTCAGGCTTCTTTCATTGTCTTCGCTTCTCTCTCATTCCTCAATTGATATCCCCCATCATTGCCTCTTGGCAATCGACGACACCCCACCATCCACGACAAGCTCTAGTGCAGGACGACCGACGAGATCCGAAGTCACCACGACCACCAGCTTAAGGTTAAGCACTGACGAGATCAAAATAAAAAATCGACCCGACAAACTCGTTGATTCTGGAGTTGATTGGAGGAGGTCGCAATCGACCAGTCGAAGGCTGAGAACAATGAACCTTTAGGTTTTGTGGTTAAATTTTTTTTTACTAATGTGGATTTATGAGTTTATGTTTTCTTCAATGATGGGACGAGCTCATTCGGTTTGAAAACTGTCACGACCCAAAATCGGGTCGACACTGGCGTACAAGGTGAACCGTCTGTGGAAGCTCGACTCATCTTATACAAGCCTCCAATAATCAGAACTTACTACCAAAAATGTTTATTTATTATTTAAAAACGTTCAACGGAAATATTTATTGTTTAAAACATAAGTAGTAAAATAAATATCATAACTCAAATAATGAATATATCCAAAAATATAACATAAGTATAAATATCAAATACAAAATGAAAAAACTCGTAAGCATACAACATCCCAGTATGGAACTCTAACAATACAAACGAAGAGCCCGGACAAAAGAGCATCACTAACCAAGAGACGCCTCATTAGCAGTCAGGATGCGGAACAGTTGTCAAAGCCAAAATCTATGAACCTGAGATATGGAAATCAACATAGACAGAAAATAAAAGGGGTCAGGGCCCAGTGAGGAATAACATTCCAGACCGCCTCATACGTGTCTCACAAAGACTGTTTTGAAAACAGTTCAAAAACTACCACATGCAATATAAAAAACATATTGAATACATTTTCATAGTCAAAACATATATCGTAAATATGGGACCATATCAATTTGTGCATACAGCACTAAAGCATGCATGATGTGGACTCCGCCACTAATCACTGATCATATCATATATTGGATCAGAACACATGGCTACCGACATCCCTGGTAGCTGAGATTTTTCAATGCATTGGTATACCAAAGACTACCATTACCCGTAGCATGGATGCCCCCATATTAGAAACCCAAAATCATGTTATACTATTACATAGTATAAATAAAATCATGCGATTAATATCAAATTTGTAAAAAGATATATAACACACACACACACATATATATATATCAAACTTCAAAATGCAATACTTATTAATAAACACAATTCGTAAAACGATATATAATACATATATATCAAACTTCAAAATGTAATACTTATTAATAAACACAATTCGTAAAACGATATATAATACATATATATCAAACTTCAAAATGTAATACTTATTAATAAACACATAACCAGTTTATTAATTAATCAATCCTTAGATTAGTTCAATTTCAATTATATGTTCAACACAACAAAAACATAATAGAAGTTTTGAGACACAGCTTATGTGTCTGAAACTGTTATCTACTCACCTGTAAATCCAAACGCACAATGTCAATCAAGCCCCACTCGTTGGTGGCTGGTCTTGCTGACAGGAACACGAAGCTGAACAAACAATTATATATATCAACATATATATAAATGACAAGTCGAAATGTGGTATTGTGCAAAGGCATACCCGGACCATCAAAAGATCCCCAAAAATATATTTCGAATGATATTCTATCGTTCTTAATCTAAATTCAAAATCTATGTAAAATTACAGTTTGGTCCCCGACTAATGTAAAATTATGTTTTAGTCCCCGAGACTTGGCAAATTATAAATTAGTCCTTAACTTTTCTAAAATTACACATATGAGTTCTTAATTTTCAAAATTACAAATTTGACCCAACTTGTAAAATATCAAGTTCAGTCCCTACATAAAATTGCAGAATTTTGGACAGTAACACTCTTGGTCCTTTTCACTCAAAACTACACCAAATGGTCCCTAACTAATGAACCCGTATTTTCCTCCATTTTTTATCCAATCAAAACATCATCTATATGTATTTCAACAACCCATAACACGAAAACAATCCTCCAATATTTCCAGAAATTCCCAAAAAATCAAAACAGTCCCATTTCATTTGATTTTCACCAAAAACATTAACATATATCAATCCCAATCAATTCTCATGTTTCATACCCATTAGTTCATCAACATATAACCAAGAGGAACTCAAAAACACATCTAGAATTCAAGCCAAACGAAATCCATAGCCATGAAACAAAACTAAATGAAACAGGAGCCATATTTGACAAAATGAAGAAAAGCATAAACATAGGAGAGATAGTGTTTTCTTACCTTGTTTCAATGAGGAAAACGAATGAGATGGAGAGAAACCTAAAGGGAGATCTGAAGAGGAGATGCATGAGTGTTGAAATGAAGAAAAAACGAAGAAAAATAATAAGTATGGCAGTGGAAAAAATCGTTCAAAGTCTGAGAAAAATCAGAGTTGGTGAAAGAGGGATGGGCTGTGTTGATTTCTGAGGCATGCTAAAATGGTGCCGTTTTGGAGGAATGTAGTTGTGCTGCGCGACACGGACGATAGCAGCGCCTGGACCAGACGACACGTCGTTTGCACGATTTCTCTTCCCCATAGATGCGAACGATAGAAGCTTCACGCGGATGACAACTCTTCTTCTTCCAGACGACATGTCACTCGAGTCACTGTTCCAAACGACATGTCCCTCATTTTCCTTCTTATTCCAATTTTATTTCCATTTTTAACCCATTTCTACTTAATTAATTACTTTAATCACTTCAATAATTTCATTAATCACCCAATTAATTTTTAAAACATAATTTTTTATTTTCAATATAAAAAATTATTTTCTAAATTAATTAAAAATTAATCAAAATTACTTTGGTGCTAGAACATGGGATGGATGGGGAACATACTTCTTCAAAATTGAAATATGAAACACTGGATGAATGGAAGAAAACTGAGGCGGTAATACCAACTCATAAGCAACGGCTCCAACTCGGCCAATAATTTCAAAAGGACCAATGAATCTCCAGCTCAACTTGCCCTTCTCTCCAAATCTCACAGCACCTTTCATAGGTGATACTTTCAGGAATACATGGTCTCCTACCTCAAACTCCAAGTGTTTACGTTTCGGGTCAGTATAACTCTTCTGACGATTGTGAGCAGTTTGAATCCACTGCTGAATCAGTCTGAATTTTTCAGTGGTCTCCAAAATAAGATCCAGCCCCAATGGCTCTCTATCACTAGCCTTGACCCAACATAGAGGAGATCTACACTTCCTATCGTATAAGGCCTCATAAGGCGCCATCTCGATGCTCGAGAGGTAAGAGTAATTAAACGAAAACTCCACCAATGGCAAATGGGAATCCCAACTCCCAGCAAAATCTACAGTTCACGCTCTCAACATATCCTCCAAAGTCTGTATCGTACGCTCGAAATAGCCATCTGTCTACGAATGGAAAGTAGTGCTAAAGTCCAATCGAGTACCCAACTCGTCCTGAAGTTTACTCCAAAACTATGACACAAACTGGGGTTCTCTGTCAGACACTATAGAGATTGGAACACCATGTAAACATACAATCCTCTCAATGTACAACTTTACCAGTCGTGCCGCTCCGTAAGTCCTCTTCATAGGAAGAAAGTGTGTAGACTTGGTCAACCGATCCACAATGACCCAAATGGAATCATATGCAGACAATGTCTTCAGTAATCCCACTACAAAATCCATCGTGATACGATCTCACTTCCACTCTGGAAGAGGCATCTGTTGTAACAATCCAGAAGGGTACCGATGCTTAAACTTAACCTGTTGATAGGTCAAACATCGACTAACAAACTCAGCTATGTCGTTCTTCATCACTGACCACTAGTATGACTCTCAAAGGTCTTGGTACATCTTAACATACCCCAAGTGAACAAAATATGTGGAATTGTGATCCTCAGTCATAATCTCCTTGCGTAACCCACCAGAGGATGGTACGCATAACCTCAAACTAAACCAAAGGACTCCCGAATCATCAACACTAAAGCTCAGCACTTCGGATGATTTGACTTTCTCAATCAAACTCAAAATCTCGGTATCCTGCTTCTAAGCCTCTCAGATTTAATCCAACAAACAGGCCTCACCTCGATGTGACCAAGTAATGCTCCAAAGTCATCAAACTAAAATACAATTCCACTTCTCATCAGACTCTGCCACTGCTGATTGCCTCTCAACTACGATGTGAGATAAACTCCCATCGACTTCCTGCTCAAAGCATCTGTAACCACGTTAGCCTTGCTGGGATAATATGATATAGTGCAATCATAATCCTTCAATAGCTCTAGCCAACGTCTCTGTCTCAAGTTCAAGTCTCTCTGCCCGAAAATATACTTCAAACTCTTATGATCCGTAAAGATCTTAAAAGTCTCCCATTACAAATAATGTCTCCAAATCTTGAGTGCAAACACTACGGCTGCCAACTCCAGAACATGTGTTGGATAGTTATGTTCGTACTTCTTGAGTTGTCTTGATGCATAAGCAATCACGTTGCCATGCTGCATCAATACACAACCCAGTCCAACTCTCAATGCATCACAGTACACTGCAAAACATCCAAAACCCGATGGTAAAACCAACACAGGTGCACCCGTCAAGAGTTTCTTCAACTTTTGAAAATTATCCTCACATATGTTAGACCAAACAAACTTAACTCCTTTCTGAATCAATCGGGTTATAGGAGTTGCTATCCTAGAAAAGTCTAGGATAAATCTCCTATAATATCCAACCAAAATGAGAAAACTCTGAATCTCTGTAGCTGTCTTAGGCCTCTACCTTCTTCGGATCAACCAAAATACCATCTCTCGATGCCACGTGTCCAATAAATGTTACTTGCTCAAGCCAGAACTCGCACTTGGAGAACTTAGCATAAAGATGATGTTCTCTCAAAGTCTGTTAGACTAATCTCAAGTGATCCTTGTGCTCCTCTCTACTCCTCGAGTAGATCAGGATGTCATCGATGAAGACAATCAGAAATCGATCTAGATATGACATGAACACTCTGTTCATCAAATCTATAAATGTCAGAGGAGCATTCGTCAATCCAAATGACAAAACCAAAAACTCATAATGGTCGTATCTAGTCCAAAATGCAGTCTTCGGAATGTCCCCACCTCTAATCCTCAACTGGTGATATCCTGACCTCAAGTCAATATTACAAAACCACTATGCACCCTGCAACTGGCCAAATAGATCATCTATCCTCAGAAGTGGATATCTGTTCTTCACCGTCACCTTGTTCAACTGTTGTAATCGATACACATACGAAGACTACCATTCTTTTTCTTTACAAACAAGACCGGTGCACCCCAAGGTGAAATGCTCGGTCGAACAAATCCTTTGTCTAACAACTATCTCAGCTGAGCCTCTAATTCCTTCAATTATGTCAACTCTATCTGATACGGTGGAATCGATATCATATCGGTACTAGGCTGCAACTTTATAGCGAACTCGATCTCCCGATCAGGTGGAAGTCCTGGTAACTCCTCGAGAAACACATTTGAAGACTTTCGAACCAATGGTATGTCTCTAACACTCATCTCTAGTCTCTTTGGCTCAACCAAAACAAAGGTCAAATATGCCTTGTATCCTTGGAGAATCATCTTCTCTGCTCTAATAGCAGATACATAACTCCGTACCATACTATCTAGCTCACCCTAGTAACAAAACTCAGTCTGACCAGGTGTTCAAAAGCATACTCTCTTCGCAAAATAGTCTAGGGTAACATGCCAAGTAGCAAGCCAATCTATACCGAGTATGACGTCGAACTCCCTGACATCTAACACGATTAGGTCGGCTATCAGCTCACACCCATCAATGGCAATTGCACAACTCTTAACCCCTAACTCAGTCACAATCTTGTTGCCCAAAGGCGATGACACCTCTAATAATTTATCCAACGGATGCAACACTAATCCCGAACGCTCAATAAAATATGTAGTGATAAATGAATGTGATGTACCAGTATAAAATAACACATAAGCAGAAGAGCCAGAGATAGATAACATACCAGTCACTATAGCATTGGAGGTCTGCTCCTCCTGACGGGTCAAATGATACACCGAGCCTACCCCCATGTGGCAAACATGCTCTGTCTAGCATGTCCATGACCACTACCCTGTCCAATTTAGCTACGACTCCCTGAAACTATCGTGCTTCTACCTGCACCTCTGTCGACTCCGGTGCTAGTGATGCATGTACCTCTAACCACTGACTGCACCGTATGTGATCCCATGCCACGTCTCACCGGACACTCAGCCACCTTCTGTCTCGGTTGCTTGCAATGAAAATAAATACCTACCACCTTAACGCAAATGCCAATGTGTCTCTTCCTGCAAGTCTCGTAAGACGAGTGTAAGCCTCCAAAACTTTAAGCTCTAGCATGCCCAGCTGGTTGTGCCACACTAGCACTTTGAAAACTCTGTCTCTACCTCTGCCCTCTAGAGGAATGTCTACGTCTCTGCTCAGACTGAACACTCTATCCTCGACCCTACTGGCCTCCAGATGCACCCTCAGTCTTTGCCCTCTTGGGCTCCCTCGAACGTCTCTCATCCTAATACTCCATATCTCTCATAACCTCTGAGATATGCAACACGGTATGCAAGTTTTGGGTCCCTACCACCCTGCTAATTTTGATCAACAACTCGTTCAGAAACTTCCTTTCCATAGCCTCCTCGTTCATGGCATTGGTGGTGCATACCAACTCAACTCCCTGAACAGGTCCTTGTACTCAGTCACTGTCATACCCGACTACTGCTCAAACTCATAAACTGGTCTTCCATCTTATCCTTCACACACAGGGAAAGACAGACAAAGTGAACTCAATCTTGAACTCATCCCAAGAGGTAATCCTACCTGATCCCATGCCCTGCCACCATCTGGCTGCTCATCCATCTTGTAAGAATGTGGCAAGTCTAATTCCTCGTAGCATCATTAGTAAGCTCCATCACATCAAAACATCTCTCCACTGTGAAAGTGAAATATTGGGGATCATCTCCCATTACGGCCACAAAATCTAGGCTGAGCGAGCTTCAAGAACCTGGTGAGACTAGACTCAACGTCTGACCTTGGTTTTGCGGGCTAAGTCACATGTTGGTGCCGTTGCCTCAGGCTAAAGTCGAATAACTGTTGGCTTGACCACTAGCGGAACTAGCTGACCTCCGTCAGCCTGTCCGGTCAAAAGTACCTCCACCTGTAAAACAACCTGGGTTAACCGCTCAAGCGGATCTACCAGAGCTGCAGGCAGCGACTGCTGCTGAGGTGCATAAACCTCTGGAAAACTATGTGCATAATGCTGATCATCTACAGAATGAGAGACGGCCTCATTAGGTACACGTCTAGGCCTTCTGAGGCCTCTACCGCGGCCTCTCCTACGACGTCTATCCATATCTACATGCAATCAAACAAAATCGTATATGCAATGTCAATGCAAGTGCTTGCCACAATACTGACTCAAAGGTCAAAGGGTATTTAGAAGCAAATCAAACTGACTCGATCAAAGATACCTATGCTCTACACCAATCCCAATTTTATGAAACCTAGGGCTTTGATACCACCTTTGCCACGACCTAAAATCAGGCCAAGACCGGCGTACGAGGCGAACCGTCTGTGGAAACCCAACCCATCTCATACAAGCCTTCAATAATCATAATATACTACCCAAACATTTAATTATTATTTAAATATGTTTAACAAAAATATTTATTATTAAACACATACGTAGTAAAATAAGTGATATAAATCAAATGTTTAATATATCCAAAATATACTATAAGTATAAAATCAAGTTATCAAATATGAAAACACAAATAGCAAACCCGTAATCCTACAACATCCCGGTGTGAAACTCTAACAATACAAAACAAGAGCCCGGACAAAAGGGCATCACTAACCAAGAGATGCCTCACCGACAATCAGGATGCAGAACGGTTGTCGAAGCCAAAATTTGTGAACCTGATATATAGAAATCATCATAGACAGAGAAATAAAGGGGGTCAATGCCTAGTGAGGGATAACACTCTAGACCGCCTCATATGTACCTCACAAAGACTGTTTTGAAAATAGTTTGAAAACTACCACATGCAATATATATATACACAGTAGTACATAGTAGCGTTCGAAAATCATTTTCCAAAATGTTCGCAAACAAAGCAAACAATAAGCACAAAAAAAATATCGAATACATTTTCAAATTCAAAACATATATCGTAAATATGGGACCATATCAATGTGTGCGTACAGCACTAAAACATACGTGAAGTGGACTCCGCCACTAATCACTAACATATCATGTGTTGGATCAGAACACATAGATACCGACATCCCTGGTAGCTGGGATTTCTTAATACATTGGTAAACCAAAGGCTACTACCACCCGTAGCACGGGTGCCTCATATTAGAAAACCAAAATCATGTTATACTATTATATAATATAAATAAAAGCATGCGATTAATATCAAATTTGTAAAACGATATATAATACATATATATCAAATTTCAAAATGTAATACTTATTAATAAACACATAACAGGTTTATTATATAGTCAATTCTTAGATTATTCCAATTTCAATTATATGTTCAACACAACAAAAATATTAATAGAACTTTCGAGACACAGCTTTTGTGTTTGAAGCTGCTATCCACTCAACTGGAAATCCAAGAGCACAATGTCAGTCAAGCCCCAATCGTCGGTGGCTGGTCTCCCTGACAGAAACATGAAGCTGAACAAACAATTATATATATCAACATATATATTAGTGACAAGTCGAAATGTGGTACTATGACAGTACTAAATGCTATGCAATGCAAATACAAACTCAGACCCTCAAAAGATCTCCAAAAATATATTTCGAATCATATTCTATCATTCTTAATCCAAAATTCAAAATCTACGTAAAATTATAGTTTGGTCCCCTACCAATGTAAAATTACATTTTAGTCCCCAAGACTTGGCAAATTATGACTTAGTCCCTAAAATATTTAGGATTTATTATTTGGTCTTCAAAGTATTTAAAATTTATTTTTAAATTTTGAAATTTTCTAAAATTACAAATTTATTTTTAATTTCACAAAAATTACAAATTTATCCCAACTTTCCTAAAATTACAAATATGGATTTATACTTTTCAAAATTACAAATTTGATCCAACTTGTAAAATATCAAGTCCAGTCCTTAAATAAAATTAAAGAATTATGGACAATATCAATATGGCCCTTTTTATTTAAAACAACATCAAATGGTCCCTAACTAATGAAACTCGATTTTCCCCCCATTTTCTCCAATCAAAACATCATCCTTAGGTATTTCAACAACCTAGGAACATCAAAATCATCTCCACTCTTTCCAAAAATCACCGAAACCACCCCACAGTCCCACAAATTTAATTTTCACCAACACATATTAACACATATCAACCCAATGTCACCTTCACTTACTCTCATTATTTCCCACCTATATCTCCATCAAAAACAACCTAAAAAAAAAGATAAAATCCTTACTAAAATGGTTCTCAAACCAAGCATAAAGTCAAGAAACAAAATCATTAAAACAGAAGCTATATCTTGACAAATGAAGAAAGACAGGAACTGAGGAGAGAAGGTGTGTTCTTACCTTGATTCAATGAGGAAAATGAAGGAGAGGCAGAGAAACATGAAGAGAGATCTGAAGAGAAGGTGCAGGAGTGTTGAAATGAAGAAAAAAGAGAAGAAAAAGAATAAGTATGGGTGGTATAATCGGCGTGCAAAATCTGGAGAAAAGTAGAGTTGGTAGGAGGAATTGTTTGTGTTGACTTTGAGGAAACCAAGCGAAACGGCGTCGCTTCATGTGAAATTTGTTGCGCATGACAGGGACTACATGTGGAGCTCGCGGACGACCGCTGCCCCTCGACCAGACGATGCATCGTTTGCATCAACGAAAAGCCAGCCAACACTAGAATGGTAGACAAAATACTCGGACAACATCTCTGAAGAGACCTAATGACATGTAGTCCGATTCACCTACCCAAACGGCCAGTTGTTCTTCTTTCTTTAATTTTGACTTTATTTTTTTATTTTTAACCAATTTCCACCTAATTAATCAACTATAATCACTCAAAATCTTCATTAATTACCCAATTAATATTTAAAAAATAATTTTTAATTTTCCACCATTGAAAATTATTTTTTAAATTAATTAAAAATTAATCAAAAATTATCGAGTATTACAGATCTAATCTTTAGAGATTGTTGGAGTATTGTTTGAGGATATTTGATGTTTAAATTATGTTTTACAGTGTTTAGAGTCTTTGGGTATCGATGGAATTCGATCGGTAAGTGGGAGAAGTCGTTTCGTGAAATTTCAGCTTCGGAAACTCCCATTAGGTTACGAAACGTGTGTTTGTCTCACCCAAGGTGTCACGACCCATTCTCGGAACCGCGACCGGCATACGAGGCGAACCGTCTGTGGAAGCCCGGCCCATCTCGCACAAGCCTCAAAGTGCAGAAATTCTACCCAAATATCATATTTAAATAAATATGAATAACAATTAAAATATAAACTTTGTTTATTAAAGACAAAACATATATA
>CAODLS011063525.1:0-30527 GCA_948243855.1 Flueggea neowawraea | reverse complement strand
GAGAGGGGAATTAAGGCCGCCGAAGGTGGAGTACTTGGCGAGACACAGAGTGCAATCCAAGAGCATCTTAGTGTCACGACCCATTTATGGGCCATGACCCACGTACGAAATTGATCAAATTGGAGGTCCAGTCCATCTCTCACGAGCGTCAGATAATCAGATATTCTATCAAACTTATTTGTTTGTTAATCATCTTATTATCCATATTAAAATCATTTAACAAATAGTAAGTTTTATAAATAATATTCCTAAATAATAAAACAAAATCATGATATCGAAAATAGAAATAATAAAATTATAAGTGAAATCAATATATCTTTAATTATAAAATCATAACCCACTATCTGGTGTGGAGCGTGTACTGCAAAAACAAACTAGCCCGATAAAAAGGGCACCGACAACTGAACTAAATGCATAACTGAGCGTCGAAGATCGGACAAGGCGAAAGCTGAATAACCTGAAAAATGTTAGAGGGGAGGGAGTGAGTAAACTCAGTGAGGGATAACACTTAGATCGCCTGATACGGGCTTCACAAAGACTGTTTTGAAATTCTTTCAAAAATATCACATGCAATATACTTAATACATACATATACATGCTAAAATATAGTATAGTATTTGAAATTCAATTTTCAAAACGTTTGCACCATCAGCAAACAACATGCATTCATACAGATCTTATACATAAACATATATACCCTAACTGACTAAAAGACATAGGACTAACTAATTTGATCTGATGAAGTATGGACTGATAATAAAATGTGGACTCCACCACCATAAGATATCAGATTTGCATGTTAGTTAGACACACAAGTTACTACCAACCCTGGTAACTGAACTTTCATATTAGTATACCAAAGGTTACGCTTACCCTCGTAGCATAGGTGTCCCGAGTCAACAAAATATATGTAAGTTGACACCATTTTTAAGCAGACAAGCATACAAATAATTAAATTATGTTGATATTGATATAGATACTGATTCTTATACAATTTTATTCTAATACTAGTACCGATATTAGCTTATACATATATTTCATTTCTTATCACACATAATCAATTTTTTTAAGAATTGTTGATCCTTAAATTAGCTCATTTACAGATTTAGTCAGCACACATAAAAAACATATAAGTTTCAGAAAGACAGCCTATGTGTCTGAAGTTGTTACCGCACTCACCTGGATACCGAGCTAATAATTCAAATCGTTGACTACCGATAGATGGATGACCATCTCGAATATCCAACAAAACTGAAGACAGACAGATGATAGAATCAGAAAGAACTGATAATTAATGGATCACAGCTGACTCAAATGTGGTACTAGTACTGTGGCTTAACTGATATGTATGCAAATGCATAATGTAGTCCTAACCCCGTTTAATATCCAATATTTCCTTTCAAAATCAAACCTCGATAGAAAATTACAATTTAGTTCCTCAACTTTTTAGAAATAACTAATCAGTCCCCAATTTTTAGTAAATTACAAATTTGTTCTCAACTTTCAAAGTATTACAAATATAACTTCCTACAGAAAACGTATTCTAAAATTATTCCACATCTTGTTCTGACTGAAACCAACATTCCAAATTGTTCAAATCACTGCTAACATATCTTAAAACACAAGTCTACAATTAATTGCATCCAGCCAACTTATAAACATCAAGAACTCCAACTTCTATACACTCAACCCTAACCAAAATCGCCATAAATTCTTCAATCTTTGATTCCAAGCCATAACCCAATCGATTCTAAGTTTATTCCACCAAAAACAATAAAAAAACAAACTTAAATTCATCAAAAATCCACCCTATTCAGCATTCAAAAATCAGACATAAATGAACCCTAGCACAAAACACCACATTTAATCTAATCCAAATGAAACTCAAGCTCAAATCATGCATTACCAATCTTAATCTAACATAATGCATGATCAAATCCATTCGAAGAACTCAAAATTACCCACATTCCTCACAAATTCGGCCAAAACCTTAACCATCCAAAGAACTCATCAAATCTCTAAAACCGAAGCTCAATATAGGTGTTTCTAGCCTTAATCTATCATGATATAATGTTCTCTAACATCCATTTCAACATAAACATACAAAAATCCGAAATCCAAACCCCAATGCCAAAAACGTTCTTCCCACAATCTTGCTTGATCAATGCGCAAAATGGAAGAAATGATGATGTTAGAAATGAAATCTTACCTCTAGGAATGTTAAGGAACCAAGGAGGAGAAATGAAAGAGCAAATGGGACGAATTTGGGAATGGAAAGGGTGGAAATGGAATGTGGGAACCGAGAGGATCGAGTTTGGGGGTATTTATAAACCCCCACACTTAAAACGGTGTGTTTCACTGATTTGCATGGTTAACTCAAGTTAAATTTTCCCAGAAATAATCTTGGAAGTATGGCTTACTCGAGTTACAAAAAGTCTAACTCGAGTTATATGACCCCTATATAACTTGAGTTATACAAAATGCTAACTCAAGCTATATGAACCCCATATAACTCGAGTTATACAAAATGCTAACTCGAGTTAACTAGGCATCAAACCACTCGAGTAATACAATTAATTTAATCCAGTTACTGTCATGATCCATTCCCGGGACCATGACCGGCGTACGAGGTGAACCGTCTGTGGGAGTCCGACTCATCTCGCACAAGCCTCCATATACAAAACTATTACCCAAAATCATATTTAATGAAATATGATCAAAACCTAAACATCATTTATTAAAACAAAACATAATATAAATTTGTGCGAAAATAATTTCAAATTAAACATTTGAAATACCAAATACAATAACAAAAACTAAAACAAAACCCACAGAAAACCCGGTGTGGGGTCTCTAACAAATCATACTAACGAGGAGGGCACTGACCGCAACGTCAGGATACCTCACTGAGCATCAAATGCCAACGATAATAATCCACAATAGTCATCTGCAAGATGATAATAAACAGGGGACAAAACAAACAAAAAAAAGGGGGTCAACCCAGTGAGGGAAAACAGTCCAGATTGCCTCATACGTGCCTCACAAAGACTGTTTTGAAAACAGTTTCGAAAATACCACATGCAGATATAGAGAACATATAAATATATGTATGCACGCTATACAATAATAGTCTTTCAAAAATCATTTCAAAATCTTTCGCAATCAAAGCAGACAACATATACGAAATCATTCGTGAGTTAGTCAAAATCTTTCATGAATATTTCTAAAATCCATCAACAATTTCCTCAAACTAACAACAAAATCATCAAAAAATCATCAAAACCGAACCTAACCCTAACCAACACAATAACTCATCAAATATGTAGATTCAAGGCTCCAAACATGTTTCTTTAACCTCAATGAACTCTAATCTAACAACCCTTAGCATCCATTAACTCAGAATCATTCAAAAATTCGAACCCTAGACCCGTTTGGAACAAAACGGATTTTATGAATTAATGCATGAAAAAGATGTTAAAACCAAGAAAGAGATGTAATCTTACCTCTTAAAATGGTTATGGATGATGGACAAACCAAAATCTGAAGTCCTAGACGAGTTGAGAGAGTTTTGAGTGAATGGGAAGAGTAGTAAATGAGAAAGTTGGGTTTGTTGAACGCTTTAAAGGCGTCTGAAACACACCTCACGTACGTCAATCTATGTATCACGTACGTTAGGGTACCCTTACGTACGTGTCTGGACATCTCACATACGTTATCGGGGCTCAAAATCAATTCTGGACGCACCAGACATGACCTCACGTACGTCACCCCCAAACCTCACGTACTTGAATCATCTTGGAAGCTCAGCTCACGTACGTTACATTTATTTCTCACGTATGTGAGTTCTGTCTACCTTACGTACGTTAGGACTAGCTTTATGTACGTAAGATGCTTTGTTTCTCCCTTCTTGACTTCTCTTGCTACCGAACTCGTCCCGAATCATTTTCAACACTTAACAACATCCAACCTAACATGATTTCATCATAAACATCAAATATCATCCATTGGTATTCCAAAAGTACTCAATGTCACACTCGAAAACTACAGGGATCATAATTGAAAAGTACGAGATATTACAGTTACGCATTGCCCAAGAGCTTAACCACATCTAAACTTGCAAAAATATTCTCATTAAACACCTCCAGACACTTAATCAACACCTCAAACACCAATGATTCGAATCTAAATGGAACATATCAAATTGAGGTTAAACAGAAAGCTACTGAAGGTCTTATCAAAATTCAATGAGGTGTTATACTTAGCTTCCACCAAGTCCCCATCTTTGGTCGTCGACACCAATCTCTCGCCAGAAGCAGAGCATCCAAATGAATTCATTGTTCCTCTCTCTGCCTGATGCTTTCAACCTACAAAACAAAATTAATCCAAATATAGGGGAGATCGCGAGGCGGAGAGCAGATTGTGATGGAGGTGACGGCACAATCTCCGCGACGCAGAGAGGACGTCGACATAGCAAGTGGAGGTGGTGGACGAAGGAGACAGAGAGAGCGAGAGAGAGAGAGAAGAAATCATTTTTATTAAAATAATAAGCTCTTGTTTGTTTGGATGGAAATGAAGAGAAAAGAAAAGAAATAAAATCAAATTTCTTTTCTTTTATATTGTTCGTTTCAATGGAAATGGAGAGAAATAAAGAGAAAATAATTAAAATGGAGAGAATTGAAGCATGGGATGATTTCTCTCCAAATTGGAGAGAAATGGATGGAAATGATAATGAAAATACATTTTTTCCATCTATACTACAACTAATAATAAAATTAAGTGTGGAAAAAATGGTCTTTAATTTAAGTAGGAAATCAAATTTCCATCCTAATTGAGTTATAATGTCCAAACAAAAGGAGGAAAATGCATTTCTCTTCTCTCATTTTCTATCATTAAAGGAAATGCAATTTCTTTTCCTTTCCTTTCTTTTCCATTGTTCAAATAAGAATCCAAACAAAGGCTAAAGAATGGGTGGGTACAGTTAGGTGTTTAGGGTGGGTTAAATTTTTTGTTTTGGTTTTGGAATATAGTTGGGTTGATATTTGGTTTCCAGATGGATTTTTTTTTTCTTTGAGAGTATGATGGGTTCACGTGGTAGAGACATGTAAAAAAATAATAACACGTGGCATACACGTGTAAAAAATTGATGACATGTCGGTCTTTTCCTGAACTTCAGTGATAGGAAAGACCATAGTGATTGTCCTGAACTTTTTAATAAAGTTTAGTGACCGTTTTGAACAAATTTTCACTTAAATGACCGAGCTAAACTGAGTTACAAAATTCAGTGACCGTAAATAAAATTAACCCATCTATTGTGTAAAATACTTAGGCATCACGTCTTTCTTTCTGTCACAACCCGTTTTCGGACCATGACCGGCGTATAAGACAAACCGTCTAAGGGAGCCCGACTCATCTCATACAAGCCTCAAAGATTCAGAGATACTACCCAATTTGTTCATAAATATAATAAAATATTTTCAACAAAACAAGTTCTAGTTTGCTAAATCAAATGTAGTTGTAAAATAACAATAATACTTTAACAAAAAATCAAATAAAAGATTTTACCCAATAACCTAACAATCTATCAGTGTGGCCTCTAAAACAAAGCAGAAGGAGACCGACCAAAAAGGCCTCGCTAACCAAATTAATCAACTCCTCACTGAGTGTCTGGACTTTAATAAAGTCGTCGAGAACAAAGGAATCACCTGCAAGGTTAAAATCCAAAAATAGACAGAAAAGAAAATAAAAGGGGGTGAGAACCTAGTGAGAAATGACACTTCAGAATGCATCATACTTTCGTCACAAAGATTGTTTTGAAAACAGTTCAAAAATACCACATGCAATATTAATTAAAAATATATATACATATACACGCTAATACGTAGTGGCGTTCAAAACCATTTCAAAACGTTCGTAGCCAAAGCAAACAACATGCATGTAGGCGTAATAAAAATAATAATATCAAAGTCAAAATTAGAGTATACGTAATATGGAACCAAAGCAGAGGTGTGCATCTAGCACCAAAGTCAAAGGTGATGTGGTCTACACCAACATCCAATGTGTATAACAAACGTGGACTTCGCCACCAATCAATATCAAATCATGTGTCAGGCCGGGACATATGGCTACCGACATTCGTGGTAGTTGGGCTTCTCAATGCATTGATATATCAAAGGCTATGTACCCATTAACATAGGTGTTCTATATCAAAAGCAAAATCATATTAGTATAGTATGAAAGCAAAGTCATGCAAATCAAAGTCAAAATCAGATAGGATATATAATACATATATATCGAATTTCAAACAAAATACTGATTATTTAACCACATAATCAGATAATTAAATTAATCAATCCTCGGATTAGTCCAATTTCAAAATAATCAAAGACAACACATCAAAAAAATAGAGTTTCGAGATACAACCTATGTGTCTGAAGCTGTCATCCACTCACCTAGACGTCGTGGCAATAATCCAATTACTGAACGCAGACGGATGGCTAGCCACCTCAAAGATAGAACAGAGCTGATACAATGATACCAAAAACAAAGGTATGTTAATAAAAGATCAAAGTGGAATGCTGGTACTATAATTGTACCGAAATGCGTGCAAATGTATATACAGACACAAACGCTCGAACAAAGCCCAAAAAACCATTTTGGATCAAAACCTATCATGATAAATGAAATATTACACCACGGTGTAAAATTACAATTTGGTCACCGGGACTTTAAAATTAGAAATCTAAACCTCAAGTTTCTAAAATTATGAATCTATCTCGATATTCAAAATTTACAAATCTAAACTTACTTTTCACAAAATTTACAAAACTAGATCCTGGACAAAATTTTATTCTCAAAACTACTGAAAACTCAATTCGACCGATAAAGATAGAATCTAAACACCCACATTGATCAATCTCAACCTCAGGAACATGAATGTACAATTTGTTTCTCCAAAACAACTCAAAATTTCCAAATTTTGAGCAAAATTCGTCCAAACCCTAACCCACTTCAACAACTCATCAAATATTTCGATTCAAAGCTTGATTCATATTCATTCAAGTCTCCTCTAACCCATTCTAGCATTCTCTATCATCATTTCATTAGAAATCATCCAAAAATGCATACCCATTCAAATTTGACCTAAATGAGATTCTGAGATTAAGTGCATAAAATGGATGAAAAGAATTGATTGAAACTGAAATCTTACCTCTAGAGATGCTTAGGAACATTGGGAAAGCAATGAGGAAGAGAAAGGATCAATCTGAAAGTGAGAGAGAGTGGAAAATGAAGGAGACGGTCGAAGAAAGTCAGGTTTTGAGGGTTTAAAACAACCACAGATCGAAACGCATCGTCTTAGTGATTTACAAAATAACGTACATTATTTTTTCCCTCAACGTATGTTATATGAACAAGCAACGTACGTCCCTAACTTATTTGTCAAGCAGAAGCCTCAGATGACAGAAAACGCAATGCAACTTACGTTATATACACTGCAACGTACGTTGCACAAACATAACATAAGTCTTCCTAAAGTGCAACGTATGTTGATCATCCAATTCCAGATGACGTGCGTTGCAACAAAAATCTAACGTATGTTGTCACCCTTTCAGCCCATATACTTGACGTTTTACAATTCCAAACTTATCTCGGACTACTCTTGGGGTTCCTTGACACCAAAACCCTCGAAATTACATCTGTTAACCAACATTAAACATCAAATCACCATCCAAATCATTATTGAAAACTCTCAAGAACCGAATCAAAATTGAACGAAAAGGTATAAGAATCCAATCGAAACGGGCGAGATATTACATACTTCTCGCCTTAAAAGAAATTCGTTCTCAAATTTTAAAAATAGATTGGGTCAAGGCTAAGATCAACCCTAAGTCTCCAGATAGAACTTAGATCAAAGTCTCGACTCCCAACCATAAAGCGTAGCCAATGCTCTCTAACACAAGGCTATTAGCCAAACGTACAGATATGCAGAAACATAGATACAAAATGCAAAGAGAGGAATAAACTTGAAAAAACAGAGTGCAAAGATGCAGATACAATGATGCAGAGTCAAAAATGAATACAGAAGGTAAAAACATAATGTACTAACTTGTGAATTAGCAAAGTCGAACAGGTGTGGATATCTATGTTGTATTTTATTCTCGGCCTCCCAAGTGGCCTTCTCACTAGAGGAATGTCTCCAAATCAATTTCATTGAAGTGGTTTCAAATAGTATCACTCAAATATTATCTGGGCACCACTATCACATTCACCAATACTCAATATTGAATGACAACTACAACTTATCCTTTAAACTCATCTAAAATGAAAGCATAATTTGGTATCCAACCCAATTATAGAGGTTACAACAATTAAAACCAAAATTCAAATACAATAAATCATCAAATGTCCAAAACCAACTAATCCTCAAATATCCAGATTTTCATAGTCAAATCAAACTAAACTAACCCACTAGTTAGTCCACATATTGACAATTAGATTCGGGTAATATCACACAATATAATCATTGTTAACATGTAGCCAAACCGTAAAACGATTCCAACTTAATTCCTCAACAAAATATAATTCTCTAAAATGATCATATTTCATTGACATCAACTTCAAATTCATAGAGTTAATAGAATTTGGGCTCACAAGCCAATCACACCATGTGCTTAAATCAAAGTACCATAGACATTTAACTCCAAACAATATATCATCAATTTTCCAATAATAAGATTGATCACCTAATCATAGGTAACTATAATCATGATCAAAGAAAGCCGTCAATTGCATTTATCACCAATTTGATAGTTACGTGACATTCTTATACTTGTCTATTGACCCGTAGGTCTAGTACGAATCTCTATTGTATATAATTCTGTATCTCTTAGATCGCATTTATCATATATTGTACATCATGAATTTTAGTAATATCAAAACATCTACCTTTAGATCCATCTCATCATATGAATAACAAGTTTACCAAAATCAACTACCAAAATTTTTATGTTGTTTTATTCTGCCTCTCAAAGTTTCCAAGTTCTAATCAATTCATCGGTCGAAGATATTCTAGTCCGTATATAATGTAGCTCATCTCCAAACAATATACAGTCTCCAAACTATACAAACTTTTATCACGAATTCAAATGTGGTTCCTCAAATTGAGTTTATGCTTAATTCCATTTACCTATATACTCATATCGTCCTGGTATCAATCAGGACTCAACTCCAAATATTTCAATAGTTTGGCTCATTCCATAACCTCATCAATTTAAGTCGCCCAACAAGGCAAAAATCAAAATTTTCCAAATCGATCATAGAAAGACTGACCTCAACTCTGCTAATGTTTTAGTTGATCAGAGCTAGATATCCAAACATACAAAAATACAAAAGGCAAACACATAAATACAATTCCCAAAAATGTATATGTAGAAGCAAAAAACATCGATGTACTCATCGGTAGGAATATAGGACAAAGCTAAGAGATTCATAACCAATGCATAGAGCGCTAACACTCCCTCCAAAAACATATTGAGTTATGCCCTCAATGGTTTACAGTATAGTGCCACAACTCAGAATACATTCATAAGGGATGAGGTATTACGTGCCAGAATCCAAACTAACCTCTAAACTCAAACACATCATATAACTTCAATATGATTGTTACAGATAAATTAACCATCACTACGACATCTTATCAATGTCTGACACCAATTTTTCAGAATCTGATATTTTCCAACAAAATTGCCAAAACTCAGTTTTGATTGTAAATCCAATATGTTAGTATCCATATAACATCCAAAAATATATCAAAGACCAACACTATTATCAAGAATAAATCATTATGCAACAATTTCCTTAAACAATCAAATCAACCATGTGGGTTATTCTATCTAATCTTTCATCGGATTTCATCACTTTTCCCCAGTGATATCAACAAGAAATACTAGAATTCTCATTGTCAATGTCAGCATAAATCATTGTCTCTCAAGACCTGTTATCAGTTTCGATTCACTCATGTAGTAGTTACACGAGCTCAAATACCCAAAATTCAATAATTCAAAGCTTCCAAGTTACTAGTTCAAACATAACTATCCCTCAAATTCACTCATAAATTTGACCTATCATTCAATCTTGAATCCATAAAGTTGGACCTCATCGAGATGTCAATCCCTAAAATAATTACATTAGCAAAGCTTACCACTTCAAATTATCACCTTCTTAGGGACAACCAAAGTTGTGACCATTTTCCCAAAACAGTGCTTCTCAAAATAGCTTTTTCTTCTATAATTCAAAAGATCCTTGTACCTTAAAAGTATAATTTTCTCAAAATTGTCAAAACAAGTCATTGCAATTTGTCTTAAACAAATCTGATGCATCATTTGCAAATACTTTATATTCCAAAAACTAATCTTCCGAAACCGCCAAAACGTAAAGGATAAAATATATTTATGTGTGGTTAAACTTGTGGTTTTCGTTACAAATAATTGTCCTTGGTGAAATTGTTTCAAATCATATTTTCTAAAACCCATTTGAAAATCCCCTTTTTAATCTAATACAAATTTAACAAATAATGGTGTTAAGTAAATCAAAGAGAACCACTTATGAAAAGGAATTTCAAACATTCAAAATACATTTGCACGAAAACCACCAAATAAATCCATGCTTTAAATAGTTGAAATTTCCATAACATTTGAATAATTTCAAAATTGCAAATCCATGCAATTCTAAAATATATAGTAGTTTAAAGGTCACCTAACCTTAAACCACTATTCTAGCATACCTAACATAAACCTTCACTTATCAAACACCAAAATTATGGTAACTAATAAACCAAAATATTTCTCAATTTTTCATTCTTTTACAAACTGATTGCCCTTGGCACTTTGATCTACAATATTCCTCCAATCAAGTATATACATTGGATATACTCTAAATTAAGTAAAAGGTATTGCAAACCTCAAACAAATTAAATTTTCTGAAATTTCAAAATATTAATCATTACTAGGCTTATTTGCTAGTTTCTCAAAAACATATTATACCTTTCAATATTGCTAAGCCCTACATGCTTATCAAACCAATGCCTCTTTCTTATTTCTTAAATTCTCCAAATTTAAGTTATCACAAATATAGACAATAACAATTTGATGCCAACTAATGGCATCCACTTTAAAGAACCAATGTTGTCATTACCACTAATTAAATCATTTATCCTCAGAAATATATCAGCATATTCCTTTAACACTGAATCATATAAGATTTTATCACTCAAAGACACGGAACCTTTAACAGAGCTCCTTCAACAATTATACTACCAATCTCTAGAATATCTGGTAAAGTCTAATGTACAGAAATAATCGTGGCACTACATCGAGCGATACACATACAAAGGAGTTCAGAACGCAGCTACATTAGGCAATCTAAGTGACTCACAACGTTGAGCCACGTCAACAAAGATATCAAACAGCACATGAAAAATCACATATGCGCGCCAAAATGCCAATGCTAGCCATAGTACCAAACCAGAAATCAGAATACCGAAACAAAGGTCAAAGCACCAAAACGGATTCAGAAGCGTATGCAGAGGAAAATCAAACTGACTAGATTCAAAAATATCTATGCTCCATAACCGACCCAGAGTTTTAGAAACCTAGGTCTCTGATACCACATTTGTCATAACCCATTTCTGGACTATGACCAACGTACGAGACGAACCATCTAAGGGTAAGAGATGAACTGTCTAAGGGAGCCCGACTCATCTCATACAAGCCTCAAAGATTCAAAAATACTACCCAATTTGTTCATAAATATAATAAAATATTTTCAACAAAACAAATTGTAGTTTTTTAAATCAAATTTAGTTGTAAAATAACAGTAATAACAATAATACTTTAACAAAAAAATTACAAGATTTTACCTAATAAACCAACAATATATCAGCGTGGAGCTCTAAAACAAAACAAAAGGAGATCGACCAAAAAGGCCTCGTTAACCAAATCAATCAACTCCTCACTATGTATCTGGACCTCAGCAAAGTTGTCGAGATCACTTGCAAGGTTAAAATTCAAAAATAGACAGAAAAGTAAATAAAGGGGGGTGAGAACCCAGTAAGAAATGACACTCCAAAATGCCTCATACGTGCCTCATAAAGACTGTTTTGAAAACAGTTCAAAAATACCATATAAAATATTAATTAAAAATGTATATACATATACACCCTAATACATAGTGGTGTTCAAAAACCATTTCAAAATGTTCGCAATCAAAGCAAACAACATGCACACATGCGTAATAAAAATAATAATATCAGAGTCAAAATCAGAGTATACGTAATATGGGACCAAAGTATAGGTGTGCATCTACCACTAAAATCAAAGGTGATGTGGTCTACGCCAACACCCAATGTGTATAAAAAACGTGAACTCTGTCACCAATCAATATCAAATCATGTGTCGGGCCGGAACACATGGTTACCGACATTCCTAGTAGCTGGACCTTCTCAATGCATTAGTATACGAAAGGCTACATATCCCGTAGCATAGGTGTCCCATATCAAAAGCAAAATCATACTGGTATAGTACGAAAGGAAAGTCATGCAAATCAGAGTCAAAATCAGAAAGGATATATAATACATATATATTGAATTTCAAAATAGAATAGTGATTATTTAACCACATAATCAGATTATTACATTAATTAATCCTAGGATTAGTCCAATTTCAAAATAATCAAAGCCAACACATGAAAAACAAAATAGAGTTTTGAGACACAGCCTATATGTCTGAAGATGTCATCCACTCACCTGGTCGCCATGCCAATAATCCAATCACTGAATGTAGGTGGATGGCTAGCCACCTCAAAGATGCAACAGAGCTGATACAATGATACTAGAAATAAAAGTATGTCAATTACAGATCAAAGTGGAATGTTGGTACTATGGCTATACCGAAATAGATGCAAACGCATATGCAGACTCAAACGCTCGAACAGAGCCCAAAAACCCATTTTGGATCAAAACCTATCATGATAAATCAAATATTACATCTCAGTGTAAAATTATAATTTAGTTCCCGAGACTTTGGAAAATTACCAACTAGTCCCCCAGTCCACGTACAATTACAAAGTAGTCCTCAAAGTTTCAAAATTATAATTGAGTCCTCCAAGTACTCTGAATTCTCAAATGAGTCCTCAAACTCTCAGAAATTACAAATCTATACTTAATTCCTCAAAATTACAAATCAGACCCACTAAAATTACAAATCTAAACCTTAGTTTCTAAAATCACAAATCCATAAATCTGTATTCAAAATTTACAAATCTAAACTAACTTTCAACAAAATTTACAAAGCTAAGCACTGGAGAAAATTTTATTCTCAAAACTATAAAAAACTTAATTCGGCCGATAAAAATCGAATCTAAACACTCACATTGATCAATCTCAACCTTAGGAACATGAATATATAATTTTTTTATGCAAAACAACTCAAATTTTCCAAATTTTGAGAAAAAACTGTCCAAATCCTAATCCACCTCAAAAACTCATCAAATCTTTCGATTCAAAGCTTGATTCATGTTCATTCAAGTCTCCTCTAACCTATTCTAGCATCCTCTAACATCATTTCATCAAAAATCATCCAAAAATGCATACCCATTCAAATTTGACCTAAATGAGATTCTAAGATTAAGTGCATAAAATGGATGAAAAGAAGTGATTGAAGCTGAAATATTACCTCTAGAGATGCTTAGGAACGTTGGGGAAGCAATGAGGAAGAGAGAGGATCGATCTGAGAGTGAGAGAGAGTGAAAAATGAAGGGACAGACGAAGAAATTTGGGTTTTGAGGGTTTAAAATGACCACATGCACCGTCTCAGCGATTTACAAGGCAACATATGTTATTTGCCCTCAATGTATGTTATATGAACAAGCAATGTACGTCCCTAACAGCCAACGTGCATTATTTGTCAAGCAGAACCATCGGATTGCAGAAAACTCAATGCAACGTACGTTGCACAAACATAACGTATGTCTTCCTAAAGTGCAACGTACGTTGATCATCCAATTCCAGATGTCGTGCGTTGCAACAAAAATCTAAAGTACGTTGTCACCCTTTCAACACACATACTTGACGCTTCACAATTCCAAACTTATCTCGGACCACTCTCGGGGTTCCTTAACACCAAAACCTTCGAAATTACATCTATTAACCAACATTAAACATCAAATCACCATCCAAATCATTATCGAAAACTCTTACGAATCGAATCGAAATTGAACGAAAAGCTATAGGAATCCAATCAGAACGGGCTAGATAGTACACTTTCAGTTCTTTAATTTTCTTTTCCTGAAGAGTAATATTCACACTATCAGCCAACTCCTTAATCCTTTCTTTTGACATATTTATAATATACTATATGTTGCTTACTTGAAATAATTTTGTGTAGAAGCTATAACTTAGAAATTTTGCACACACAATTGCAGGGTGAATTAGAGGCTGGTTTTTGGTACACATAATTTTCAATATGGCTAGTTCAATGCGGTAAAATTTCATAGCTAAAGGATTTTGTTTAGGTGTTCATTTATAGAGAAAACTACAAGCTATCCAAAATTGACTAGAACAAAATTTAAAAGTACCATAAGTTTGTTTGTGTTGCTACCCATCTATGGTAGATTGCCTTCTCTATGGAGTAGAAGACTAGAGTAACAAATCCTTCGAGTTATAAGTAGTGCATACCCATCTATAGTAGATGGGGTTAGCCTTGGCCTAATAGTTGTATCAATATCAACCATTGAATGCCCCGCTTGGTTAGAAGTCAACACTATTTGACTTGGCACTATAAGTTTGTTGATCCTACATCAAGTTTGTTCATCTTCTTTGCATTACAAGCAATTAAATGCATTTATACGAAGGTCTTAATAAGGCAACATGTATCCACATCAAAACGTACATGTGCATTGCATATACTTATAAGTTAGAATGGAAATAATCAGAATATGTTCTTTAAGACTGAAAAAAAATTGAGAGGGAGCCCGAGCAAGCTAACGAGACATATTATGTCTTAAAAACGTAAATATAAACTTGAGATTAGATTCAAAGATACGTTATATGGTTTGTGTTTGAATATGTGCTTTTCATATGAATACTTGGACCAATTGGTGACTTGTTGTGTTTATGTGATCTTTGCATACCGTTTCATAGTTTACGCTATTATTTGTTATTAATTTCAACATATTAATCAAAATATTGATGCATCTTCTTTTAATATCATTAATTTCAAGATTTTTATCTTTTTATAGTGTCATTTTTGTCAAACTGTAACTATAACAAATTATTCATGTTTTATTTGAATTTGGAAGTTAGAATAAAATCAATGTGAGGGTATAAAGCCACAATTGTCGACAATTGGAGATCGGCTATATCAGTGTTCCGTAATGCAAGTGTTGATGTTCATCCCTATACTATAATTAGTGACAAGTACGAAACTGCATTATATTTTGCAGCAGCAATGAACAGTGTAAAATTTGTGGAACTCTAGATCGGAATTTCGAAGAAAGATTATTTAGAATTGCAAGACCGTTCAGGCCATACCGCATTTGCAATTGCTGTTAAATTAGGCAATGTGAGAGTTGCATTAGCAATGTTAGATGCAAACCCTAATTTACTTCATATTAAAGCAAATGATATGTCACCAATCTATTTAGATGCTTTGAGTGGCCTAAGAAGCTGACACGTAGGTTATATTACAACTACTCTAATATCCGCAATGCTCATTTTGGACTTGAACACATATCACTGCCTACTCCTTCATTTCCCATCTAGTTCATTACTCTTCCACTTGTTACCGTCACTCCAATCATTAATTAATAAAGTAACTTTTCTCACTACAAGAAAAAGCTAGATTGCGATAAAATATTTTTTCGTCGCAATTTTGTGATGAATTTTTAGGAACACGCCAAAGAATCAGTCAACACCCATTGGTTGACCATTTTACGACGAAATTGGTCGGAAAAGTTTTGTGATGAAAGATATTTTGTCGCAACAATTGGCAGGAAGCTTCCCGCCAACTTTGAGAGACCGATTTTGCACCAACTCACGTCGACGGAAAAAGTAGCAGACGAAGTCAAAGCCATTGTAATGAAATGGACGCAATTTTAGTGACAATTTTCTTCGCAACTCTTTATAAATTAATTCTCCCTTTGAGTACAAATAACAATTATTCAAGTTTTTAGTTTTCATTAATATAGCAAATTAATTATTTTTAATGATATATTACTTCAATTTTCACCTAATTATTGAAAATTACTGAATTGTTTTCAAATTAAGGAGATAATAATGTATGATTTTTTTTTTTGAATGAAAATTTCGATTAAATGTAGGCCCGATCATTAAATGACCCAGACAGGACAGTTATTGAGGAAGACATTTTACTTGTTGAGGATGTAGACATGGAGGAAGATTTTTTTGATGATGAGGGCGACGAAGATGACGAAGACGATGAAGAAGTTGATGAAGATGACGACGATGATAGATGAAGTAGTTTGTCTATTAGAATGTATTATCCTATGACATTAATCTTGAAAATAATTGTTTCTAATGTTATATTTCTTAAGTTTTCACCCAATGATTAAAGATTACTGAATTATTTTTAATAAGACGAGATAACCAGGCATAATTGTGTGTGTTTTTAAATGGAAAATTGGAGCAAAGTTAGTGACCAATTGATCGCAACAGAGAAACTGCGACTAAATGGATGCAAAATTAGTGACCAATTTTCGTAGTAAAAAGGTTTTGGGATGAAATGGACGCAATTTTAGTGACAATTTTCGTCACAACTCTTTATAAATTAATTCTCCCTTTGAGTACCAAGTAAAAATTATTCAAGTTTTTAGTTTTCATTAATATAGCAAATTAATTGTTTTTAATGTTATATTACTTCAATTTTCACCTAGTTATTAAAAATTACTGAATTGTTTTCAAATTGAGGAGATAATAATGTATGATTTTTTTTGAATGAAAAATTCAATTAAATGCAGGCCCGACCATTAAATGACCTAGACGGGACAATTATTGAGGCAAACATTTTACCTGTCGAGGACGTAGACGTGGAGGAAGATTTTTTTGATGATGACTACAAAGATGACGAAGACGATGAAGAAGTTGATGATGATGAATAAACTTGTCTGTCTATTAGAATGTATTATCCTATGAAATTAATTTTAAAAGTAATTGTTTCTAATGTTATATTTCTTAAATTTCTATGCAATTGTTGAAATTACTGAATTGTTTTCAATGTGACAAGATAACCACGTACAATTGTGTGTTTGTTTTTAAATGGAAAATTGGAGTAAAGTTGGTGACCAATTGGTGGCAACAGAGAGATTGCGATGAAATGTTCGCAAAATTACTGACCAATTTTCATAGAAAAAAGGTTTTGTGACCAAAATGGACTCAAGTTTAGTGACGATTTTCGTCGCAACACTTTATAAATTAATTCCCCTTCTGAATACCAAGTAACAATTATTCAAGTTTTTAGTTTTCAATAATATAGCATTGTTTTTAATGTTATATGACTTAAATTTTCACCTAATACTGAAAATTACGAATTGTTTTCAAATTGAGGAGAATATAACGTATGGTTGTTTTTTTAAATGGAAAATTCGATTAAATGTAGTGACAGTGGTTTGTGACGAATTGGACACAACATTATCTTGCGACCAATTGGACGTAAAAATTTTGGGACAAACTCGGTCGTAACGTTTGATTTTTTTAGCGGATCTTTCAAATTTTGGTGAAATTTTGGGCGGGTGGTTCAGACAAGCTCGCAACAAATTTATCGAAACTAACTTTTAGAGTTTTTGTTTGCGACCAAATTTGTAGCAACTTTTTGGGCTTTTAGCCCTCTAGAACATTCTAGAACTCAATCCCTCCACTTTCCCAAATCCTCTCTAACCCGACATTCTTCCTAAATCCTCTCTAACCCAACGCACAATCCCTCTCAGCACGCTCAATCTTCTCTCTTTTCTACCTGCACTGTTTATCCCTCTAACCAGATGCTTTTTTCCCTCTCAACACCCTCCAACCTAGCTCTATCTGGCCAGTCGCTCATCCTTTTCCTGCACACTCTCTCTATTCGCAATGTTAGTCGCTCAATCTCTCTTTGTACTTGCACTCTCTGTGACCAGTCCAACGCCGTTCTATCTCTATCCGACGCAGTTCTCTCTCAGCACACTCTTCTATATCCGCACTCTCAGTCGCTCTATCTCTCTTTGTACCTACACTCTCTCTTCGTATCATCGTCGCCCTCTTTGTCCATTCTCTGTTTCTCTCTCACTTTGCTCCAACTCTTCGATATGCCATCTTTCTATTAGCCTCATCATTCTGTTTCATTTTTTTGATAAAACAAGTAATTTCTTGGAAAATATATATAAAATATATAGGATTGCTTAACAATGAATGTATCCAATGAAAAAAATATATAAACATAGTTAAATTTAAACCGACTCAAATGAACCGACTCGAAATCAAACTGAAGGAAACTAGTCCAAAATCAATCAAAACTTGGACCAAAATCAATCTGAAATGAGCAGAGGTAATGATCCCCGTGGAACACCTATACTGTGATTAGCGACACGTATGAAACTGCATTACATCTTGCAGCTACAATGGACAAAGTAAAATTTATGGAACACTTTGTTGGCCCAAATAGCAAACCAAGGGGGATGGGGTTGTGAATTGGTTTTTATAAATTAAAATCAGTTTCATACACAATTAATAAAATTCAGATTGATTAGATAAAGCAACAATATAAGCAAAAATAATAAGATGTAAAGAGCTAAGGGAAAGAGAGAAAATGAGCCTGAGATTTATAGTAGTTTGGCTTAACTAAGTCTACGTCTACTCTCCAAGTATTCACTTGAGAGTTTTCTTCACTATCTTCTTCTTTGGAAAACAATACAACCACTTGCTTCATGGAGGCAAGCTCCCTATTCACTTCAAGCTTCACGGGTGCTTAAAAACCTTTTCACCAACATAACTTCACGCGTGTTAGAAGAACATTTACAACCTTCCTAACTTCAAAGATTTTAGGAGACCTTGATAAATTTCAACCAAGTTACAAAAATATTTAGTCAACACTCTCTTAAAAGGATTTGCAAATCTAAACTTAATGAGAGAAATTAGCTCAACACAAATGAATATGCAAGAATTTGCGCTAAAAAGAAATGATCATGAAATGCTTAATACTTGTGTGAATCAAGTGATTCTTGAGTTCTATTTATAACCAAAGATGTCATCTTGACAGTTGTATAAAGTTTGGAGCCGTTGAGTTTGATTTTGTGACAATTCTAGCACATTTCCCAAAGCTATCGAGCTTAAATGTTCTTCAAGTAGAAGTTTCACTAGAACTTCTACTCCAGGTATAGTTATTCTGTAAAAATTCAAACACTGTAGACACGTATATCTGGACCTATATTTTGGTGGGTTGTACTTATATTTGGCTCATTTTGATCATCTTAGCCTGAGTTGCAATACCTACTATTTATATAGAAATTTTACTAGAACTTCTACTCCAAAGTACTTAAGCATTAGAAGTATTTCATTTAACTATTTTGACCCTCAATTTTTTCGATCCAACTTTCACTTGCTGGAATCCTTTGAGTCTTCAAACTTATGGACCAACTCTCTTTTAGGACTTACCAAAATATATCATAAGATAAGAACCCATTTACATAGATTAAGTCCAAATCAATTTTTTCTTTATATATTCATATTTCCCAATTTATATTTTCTCTTGAAGACATCAAACTTCATACTCTAAGTTTTAAACTAATAACATCAATGCCTCAATGATAAGTTTAGACAATGATAAATATCAAGTGAAGCATATCAACCTCATAAATCATTCAAGTTCAAACAACTATTTTTATCTATATCAAATATGGAAATTAATCCTTTTTCAATTAATTAATATTTATCATTATTTGTCATCATCGAAACATATTAAATGAACATAAGAGGCCAACAATCTCCCCTTTCTATTTTTATCTATATAAAATATGCAAATTAATCCAATTTCACTTAATTATCATTTATCATTATTTGTCATCATCAAAACATACTAAATGAACATAAGAGGTCAACACACTTGATAGGAATTGTAATATCCCGCTTATTCTGATTGGATTCCTGTAGCTTTTCGCTTATTTTCGATTCGGATTCTTAGAAGATTCTGACAATGATTTGGTGTGATATTGGTTAACGGATGTATTTTTGAGATTTTAGGAGTTGAAGAACCTTGAGGATGGTTTGGAACGAGTTCGGGAGTGAGAGATGTTAAGTATGGAAGATGTAAGGGTCAAGACGTACGTCGATACTAGAGCAAGACGTATTATCTGAAAATTTCGCAGGATAATCAACATACGTTGTGTTTGTGCGCAATGTGTGTTGATGTAGTGCAAAGCACATTGTGTTTGAAATAGAAGTGATTGAAACGTGATTTTTGACCCGACAACGTACGTTGGCAGCGAGCATAACGTCTTTAAAGCACCCAATAACCCAATTTTTCCTTATTTACTCACTCCTCTTTCACTTAGAACTCTCTCAACTCATTTGAGGTTTCACCACACTGTTTGCCATCATATCTAACCAATTTCTGAGGTAAGATTACATCTCTTTCTTGGATTAAACATCATTTTTCATCTTTTGATTCATAGGTTTAGTTTGGCCTAATTTCATTTAGGTTTTCAAATTTTGGATGATTCTGAGCTAATGGTTGCTAGAGGATGCTAGAATAAGTTAAGTAGGACTTAGATTAACAAGAATCATGTCTTGAATCAAGAGATTTGAAGAGTTTTTGTGTTGGCTAGGGTTAGGGATGGTTTTGGACAATTTTGAGGAATTTATTGTTGTTTTGGTGAATCTGATGCTTGATTTGTATTTAGGAGGATGATTTGAGTTAGTGTAAGTGATCGGAAATGATTTCTATCTATGAAACCGAGAATAGGGTATTTTTGGTGTAATTTTCTACTGTAGTGACAAAAAATGAAATTTTGGTGATTTGGGTTCTTGAAGGACAAGAAGTTATATTTGAGAGTTCAGGGACTATTTTGCAATTTGTGAGAGTTTGAGAACTCTAACTACTTGGAGGACTAGCAAGTTTTGAAAATTCTGAGGACTATTTTGTAATTTTGCAAGGACCCAATAACTAAAATGTAATTTACAAAAGTTCAGGAACCAAATCGTAATTTTACATAGATTTCGATTTTGAGCCGAAAGTGATAGATCTTCGATCGGGATGGATTTTTGGCGTCGTTTGAGCATTTGCAATCGCATATGCATGTGCATGTATTTCGGTACCACCACAGTACTAGCATTTCACTTTGATTGGTTCTAAGGCATGTTTGTCGCTAATATTGTTTTCAGCTTCGTATCCCTGCCAGCACGACTAGCCACTGGCTAGTGGCACTTGATTGGATTGTCAGTTTAGACATTCAGGTGAGTGAATGACAGCTTTAGACAGATAAACTATGTTTCGAAACTCTATTTTATTTTTTATGTGTTGGCTTTGATTATTTTGAAATTGGAATAATCTGAGAATTGATTAATCTAATAATCTGATTATGTGGTTAAATAATCAGTATTCTGTTTTGAAATTCGATATATATGTATTATATATCCTCTCTGATTTTGACTCTAATTTGCATGACTTTGCTTTCTTACTATACTAGTATGATTTTACTTTTGATATAGGACAACTATGCTACGGGGTATGTAGCATTTGGTATACCAATGCATTGAGAAGGCTCAGCAATTAGGGATGTCGGTAGCCATGTGTCCCAGCTTAGCACTTGATTTGATATTAGTGGTAAAGTCCACATTTGTTACACATTGGATGTTAGCATAGACCATATCACCTTTGATTTTAGTGCTAGATGTACACCTCTGCTTTAGTCTCATATTATGTATACTCTAATTTTGACTCTGATATTATTACTAATATCTCACCTACGAGCATGTTGTTTGCTTTGCTTGCAAACAGTTTTGAAATGATTTTTGGAACACTACTACGTATGTAGCGTGCATATGTGTATATATTTAATTATTACCTGTGTGTGGTATTTTAAACTGCTTTCAAAACAGGTTTTGTAAGGCACGTATGAAGCGTTATGGAATGTTATCCCTCACTGGGTCTAACTTCCTTTTCTTTTTCTGCCTACCTTTGATTCATATCTTGCAGGTACACAGTTTTTGGTTTCGGAAACTACACCGCATCTCGATTACCAGTTAGGCGTCTTTTGGTTAGTGATGCCCCTTTGCTCGGGCTCCTTTTGTTTTTGGATCGAGCTCCACACTGATATGTTGTATGGTTACTGGATTGATATATTTTTTGTATTTTGTTAGACTTATACTGATTTTGTACATATACATATATGCTTTATATATTTTGATATTTGGTAAACCCTTTTTTATTTATATATGTTTTGATAACAAATATTTTTAATAAACGTTTTAAAACAACCAAATGGGTAGTATCTTTGAATCTTTGAAGTTAGATGCATGAACTGTCTAAAGGAGTCCGATCCATCTCATACTCCGGTCATAGTCCGAAAACGGGTCGTGACAGGAATTTTGGGAAAGGATTATTTAGAATTGCAAGAGAATTCAGGTCATACTGCATTTGCAATTGTTGTTAAAGCAAGCAATGTGAGAGTTGCACTAGCAATGTTAGATGCAAAACCTAACTTACTTCACATTAAAGCAAATGGCATGTCACCAATCTATTTAGTTGCTTTGAGTGGCCATAAAAAGCTGATGCGTAGGTTATATTACAACTACTCTAATGTCCTTAATGCTTATCTTAGACTTAACCCTAGGGCAACAACTTAAACACACACAGAAAGTTATATCACCATCTGCTCTTTTATTTCCTTTTTTAATTCGTTACCCTACCACTCGTTACCATCAGTCTAGTTATTAATTAGCACGGTAACATTTCTCCAACTCTTTGCCATGCCATCTTCTTGTCAGCTGCATCACTCTATTTCTTTTTTAGAAAACAAATAGGCTAAAAACACACACATAAAGTTATATCACCATCTGCTCCTTTATTTCCTTTTTTTTTAATTCGTTACCCTGCCACTCGTTACCATCAGTCTAGTTATTAATTAACAAGGTGACATTTCACCAACTCTTTGCCATGCCATCTTCTTGTCAGCTGCATCACTCTATTTCTTTTTTAAAAAACAAATAGGCTAAAACAAACACTACAAGCCAGTTTTGTGACAAAAAAATTAGTTGCAAAAAAGGGGTTATCGTCTCAAAAACGACGTTGCAAAGAAAATTTGGTCGTAAAATTTTGTCAGAAAAAATGTCCTCGCAAAAAAAAATTTTGCGACGAATTTCGTCGTAAAAATTGTGACAAATGAATTTTCGGCTTAAAATCAAAGACAGACTCAACCGGCCATGTTGTGACCAAACGGTAGCAAATTTTTGCGTGTCACAACCAGATGGTCGCTACGACCAAATGGTCCCAAAAAGATAGCGACCATTTTGTCACAAAATGTTTTGCAACATATTCGATGCAACATGATTTTAGTATTATTTATTTATTATTATTATTTAATATTATTAAATTATTTTAAAAAATGAAAAAACTTAATGAAAATATTTAAGCAACCAAAAGGGGTGCAAAAAGTTGTCGACCGTTTGGGAGCAAAATGTTTTGCGACATATTCGTCCCAACAAGATTTTTGTATTATTTATTTATTTAATATTATTAAATTATTTTAAAAAATGAAAAAACTTAATGAAAATATTTAACATTGGAATTAATTCAAAAAGTATATTTAGTATTTAAATGTTAAAATACATTAAAACTATTTAGTGTTTATGAACTCTAACATACAATAACTATATAAACCTATCTAATTAGCCTTTTCATTGAACTTTAATCTCGGCTTGTAGCGTTTTTGTGCCATAAACCCATAGTTCCGAATGGAACGAAGGATGTTGCCCCGCTAAATAGCTCGCTTCCTCAACATCTCCCAACTAAACTCAAGCCTATCAAAGAATAATTAATAACTATGTATACATATTAAATTTATTTTATACAAAGAATAAACCCGAAGTCCAAACCATTTCGATTATCAACTAAAACTAACAGACAAGCACGCAAAAGTTAAAAACCCACAAAATACCCACACTAAGTAGGAATAACAAATCCAAACCAAATGTGAAGGCATAAAATACTCACATGGAAGTAGGGGGGGAATGAGCAACTCAAAGTTCGGCTCGATAAAAACTCGTTCAGAGATCGGCTCGATAATAAATGTATCAAACTTGAACAAAATTTTAAGCTTATTTTAATAAACAAGTCGAACTTGAACACTCAAAAACTCGACTCGAAAGCTCTCGAACAAACTCGTTTGTAGGCTCGTGAACAAACTCATTTGTAAGTTTGTCTATATATACACATACGTATATATATATGTATTTGTGTGTGTGTGTTACATTAAATTATAAAAAAATATGTTTATATTTGAAATAGTATTTAATATTTGGACCGCATCAACAAAAATTCAAACTTGCACTAATTGACAGTGTCTATAAAAATACAAGCATGCTTCCATAAAATGATCAAATATTAGATTAAACTTGTTAAACAAATTGAAACTAATTACATGCTCAAATAGTAGTTCTTGGTTCAATTACATGCTCAATATAATTTTATTGAACTAACTTAAATTTGATTATATTCTTTTTAGAGCTGTTTCCAAAGCTGAACTAGCAAATTTCGTCAACAAATTTATTTGAGTCTTTGTTGAGCCGAGCTCAAAAAGCTTGCGAAGAAGCTCGTGAGCTCGCGAGTCTTATGACGAGCCAAGTTTGAACAATATTTTGAGTTCGAGTTCAAGCTCGAAAGATTTTAGACGAGCCGAGCTTGAACACGCCGGCTCGGCTTGAATCCAGCCCTACATGGAATACCAAAGAATTTCAATCAATGATTCTTCAACTTAAAACTCAAACCAGTGATTAATTTCAATCCAGCAAAATTATTAACATCAATACCATCACAATCTCTTACCAACAAAATAGAAAAATAATGAAAGATAAAAACTAAGTAGCAACTCAGAACTCAAGTACAGCAATTAAAAAATAACATGAATAGAAACCATGTAAACTGCTTGCAAAAGAAGTTGTAGACGAACAGAGAGGTTCACTAAATCCACCAGCTTAGTAAGATCCAACACAAATAGTCACTAAAAATTCAGATACTGAATGAAGAAGTTCACCTGTTCAAGAAAGCATAACGTACAAAGCCCTCCGAGCTGGTTGAAGGAGATATCTACTACAATGTTCTGTACCAGGCACTTTACAAGCTTGGCCTGTAATGACAAACATATTATTTAATCCAGGGCAACAATTAAAACAAAAACTGTAATACCCATTAATGTCAAATTTGAACCATAGAACACGGAATGAAAGCACCAGCTACAATTAGTCAACATTGCACTAAAATTCTTTGCTTTGTTAGATTATCGCAACCAGACAAATGAACATTCAACCATGCTAACTTCAACAAGAGATCCCATAGATCTAGAACAGTAGAGTTAACAAGGACGAAGCCAGAAAGTTGGCAACGTGGGGGCGGACCAAAATGAAAACGTTTCTCCATATTTTGCTAGGATACACTAAAATGAAATTTTTTTATAACAAAAGTGCAATACCTTGATAATCAGTGAAAAGAAAGTCATACATATTGCAATATAAGAAGTCTACAAGTAGCCCTAGTTGAAACATGTCGAGAAAGAAAACGTTCAGCTGATCTGAGATGGGTTAGAAATGGCTCGTAAAGCAATTATCAAAATGAAGATCCAAATACAAGCATTATAGCAACATTAGTTTGTTTGAATCGACATCCTAGCTTCTAACCAAGATTTCCATTCGAAAGTACTGCATACATGTTTTCAGTATCATTCTGTTTAAAAGCTTCAGAAGTTATGCAAAGGAGACATTGATGTCTGCTGAAACTAACATAAGAACCTAGAAAAGACTTGTTAGCAATTAATAGAACATGCCAGTACCAACCTGCCTTAAATTCAGACATTCATTCAAGTCATTCAGAGAACGAATGAGACAGCCAAGAACATCATTTCAACACAGTAGTAAACAATCAATTAAATTGAGTACAAAACAATTCAAGTCAGAAAAAGAACATCTTGAAATTTGTCTATCAAAACAAATCCCATAACTTACCAAACAAAAAACAAATCTCCATAAATTAACTCACGAAAAAGAAAGAGAAAGAAAAGAAGCCAAACGCTACACCAAATATAGCACAAGCTAATCAACCAAATGAAGTTCACGTTTCCGCCCAGAAGTGCCAACAAATATCCACATTAAAATTTTAAGTTCTTTAAAAACCAGGACAAAGATAGCTTCTTTTTTTATTTTTCTTTCCCCATCATTTGAACAACTATAATTTCTAAGATACAACAATCGAGAATATAATTTCAGAAATAAAACAATTCGGGTAACTCATGCGCTCATCTCCATCACCTTCTCATCTGTGTTCGTCTCTTTCACTCGCTCCTTGTCTGTCTTCTTCTCTCTCAAAATCTCATCTTTCCCAAACTCCCTTCTATATCCATTCTTTTCTTCTCTGCTCTGCTCTCCCCCATCGCTAGATTTAGATCTTCAGATTTGATGATTTCTTGTTTTGATCAGTTGTTCTTTTTATTTTGATCTAATGAGTTTCTAGACTGTAATAAATGGAATTTAATTATAAAAGAAAAGAAAAGAAAAGTCAGGGAATTGGAAAAAAAGATGGAGGAGAGAAAGATTACCTCAAGGTTTTTAGAATCAATGGAGGTGGTGGGTGAAGAATTGTCAACGATAACTTGTGGGTAAAGTTACGATTAGAAGTTGTTTTGAATGAAACTGATGTAATTTTAAAGTTGAATTGAAGATTTCTCTGCGTAGTAGCTAAGTTACCTCGAACCGTAAAGACTCTGACATGGATGATAACAGCCCTAACATCATGATTATTGTTGCCATTACAGCTGATCTCCTCGTAATCACGTTGCGCCTTCTACCTTGACTTCCCCTGTTTTTCTCTTTCTTCTATTTTTTCTCGTGTTTTTTGTTTCCTCTTGTTGGGTTTCTTCAGGAGCTAAATTGAAGTTTGCAACACCACAATTTTCTGGAATTGATAACTACACAGAGTTAGAGAATTTTTTTTTATTTTTTGAAAATGGTTTTCTAAATTTTTTTGCCTTATACTCATTTTGTACACATTTTATAAGCATTTGTTGTTGTTGTTGTTGTATTTGATTTGTGCTCGTTTGTACTCGTAGCTCATGCTCAAAGCGCGATCAACTTTTTAGCACGTGGCCAAATTTTTAAATTGTGGTCAAATTACAGTTAATTTTCTAATGCGTAGTCAAATGAAGACATTTCTAAAATACTTTTTCAGCGTGCTTCCATTTCTAAAATGCTTTTATATGTCATTTCATTTGTGAAATCTATGTTCTTTTTTGTGTAATTCTCCCAAGTTTCTTGGGAAAATCAGCAATTATACTCAAATAAAATAAACTTGGGAAACTCACGCAATTATACTCAAATAAAATATATAAATTGATTGTTTGACACATCACAAATAGATTTTAAAGAATAAAAACATACTTCAAACTTCTCTAAAAAATGTCAGATTTGAAAAGTCTCCAAAAGTCTTCGATGACTCCAAAAGTTTCCATTTGATATTTTTCAAAATAAGTTTGAGATTTTTTTCAATGCATCCAAATGTATTTAAAAATCTTCATCTGACATTTTTCAAAATAAGCTTAAGCGTATTTTCATTTGTTAAAATTGAAATTGTGTTTGGCTATTTATCAAATTCAGTATTTCATTTAAGGCACCTGGCATAATTAACTCAAGTTTGTTTTGGTTTTGGTCATAATTACGTCATACACAAAAAAAACTTTACAAAATTTATTCCAAACTGAGTATGTTAATTACAGATATATTTATAGTATTTTCGTACAGTTGTAATTGTCAAATTCACGGATATAATTTTTAAATTCACATACAGATGCTTATATTTGTTTATATGTGTTTATATATATATTTACATATAAATAAATGTAAACAAATATAAACACATATAAATAATGTGTAAACAATATCCGAAGTACAATGTAAAAAATAATTTTTAAAAATTTGTTTATTAGTACGTGTAATTTTCAAAAATTTGGTTGCTTTATAGCGATTGTAATTTTGAAAAATTATCCAAATATGAAAAAAAAAATGTAAATTCAAAAATTATGATTCAAATCGTATATATAATTGGCCCTAAGTTCTGTCATAGGCTAAGTCCAAGTCCATCAAAGTTTGGGCCCATCAGGATTATCTCACGTTGCCGATACAAATTCTAGAAGGAGAATTCGATTGAGAAAGTTACCGGCTAAATTCAGTAATTATAGATGACTTGACAAAAATCTTCTCATGTTGCTGATACAAATTTTAAGAGAATTCAATTGCTCGTTCTTCTTCTCTCTTAAACTAATTTCATTTCTACAGTAAAATAAAAAGAAACTAATTTCATTTCAGGACTCTGTCGACATTCTTCAGTTGACGTAACTTTCCAATTGCAAACAATACGTCGGCACTCAGCAGGGCCGTTTCAAAATGATTTGTGGCCCTAGGCAAAAATTATATTGTTAAAATAAAAAATTAATATTTTTTAGATTTTATCTTTTAATTTTTTTGAGATGAAAATTAATTTAACCAACATCTTTATTTTTTTTACTCAAACATTATATATTAATATAAATCAGTTTAAATTTTAAAAAGTATAAAAAATTATTGATTAAAAATTCCTTCAAAATTTAGAAAGAAGTTTTATTAACTTTAATTTTGAAAAAAAAAATCAATTCTGTTAAGTTGTGGTTATAAAATTAGCTAATAATATTTTATAAATTATTATGCAATAAAAAATTGCTTTTTTTTAAATCACCCCATTTAATATGATATAGTGGTATTTTCATTTTTACAATTATAATTTACCTTTTCGGAAATTTTAGTGGGAACTATATATAAGAAGTTTAATATAGAAATCACCACCATAGTTTTAAATAGAAACAAAACCTCAATGCTAAGTAAAAACAACAAATAATCATTTTTATTTAAGCATTTTGTTAATGTTGAAGTCGATTTGCTTGATCAAGATTGAAGTCATGATTGATAGTTGATGAAGCAAAGTCGAAATAAGACAGATTGGAGACGAAAAGACCAAGGAATGGTGAAACAGTATGTTACACCATCGTGTCCCAGACCGTGTCTTGTGGTTTATTACACGAACACGACTTTTCAATCGTGTCTTGGAGGATTTAGACTGTGTCTTACCCGGTTTGCCCGTGTAACCTATTCTGAACATATTTTCCTACTTAGGAAGGCTTCTAATACGTGTATTAGGGTTTTGGTGGCCTATTTTGGCTAGGGTTTCATTGTATACTATAAACAGGTGACTTGAGAACAATCTTGGTGCATTTTGACCAGTTGTAACTCTGAATAATAGAATACTTGTGCTATGCCCGTGGACGTAGATCGGTTATTGATCGAACCATGTAAATCATGTGTTCTTGTGTGATTGCTCTTTGTTATTCCGCATTATTTTCTATCGCCTGATTTCTTGACAAGTGGTATCAGAACTACAGAAGTTTATTCATATACTTTGGGTTCGTTCTGCAGAAAGAAGATGTCTTCGTATAAATTCGATATTGAGAAATTCAATGGTTCAAATGATTTCACGCTGTGGAAGCTGAAGATGAAGGCGATTCTGGTTCAGCAGAAATGTGAGGAGGAGATTGAAGGTGAAGAGAAATTACCGATAGAATTGACAACGACGCAAAAAGAGGAGGCTGTGAAGAGAGCGCATAGTGCAATTCTATTGAGTCTAGCGGATGAAGTCTTGATGGATGTGGCTGATGAAACTATTGCAATAGGCTTGTGAAAGAAGTTGGAAAGTAGGTATCAGAAGAGATCCCTGTCAAACAAGCTTTATCAAAAAAGGCGATTGCATACCTTGATGATATCAGAAGGCATACAGGTAAACGAACATTTTGATAAATTTAATAGGATTGTATTAGATTTGAAAGGTGTTGGTGTTGACATTAATGATGAGGATCAAGCTATGTTTCTGTTGCATTCGTTGTGTGAGTCATATGAGAGTTTTATTGATACTATCGTGTATGGTAGAGATGAAATTTCTGTTAATGATGTGAAGGATGCTTTGTTGTCTAAAGAACTGAAGAAGTTAACTTCTAGTTCAGGTGGAGACATAGTGGAGTCTGGCTTAACCGTTAGTAGGAGAAATAGAATGGGTAAGAATCATGGTTTGATGTGTTATCACTGTAAGGAGATTGGACACGTGAAAAAAAATTATCCACATAGGAGAAACGGTGGGAAATCAAGTGCAACAGTTGTTCAGAATAATTCTGTGGAGTTTCATGATAATTCTGATGAGGGGGAGAGTAGT